>JAVSBS010002357.1:0-145402 GCA_033124195.1 Coracias cyanogaster | reverse complement strand
GCTCACCTGGGCGCCGCTCCATGGGCTCCGCCGCCGCGCACGGCGGGGGCGCGGCGCTGCGGGCCGGCCGCCGGAGCTGCTGCGGGGCAGAGCCCAGGTGACCATGCGGGGGATCCGGGCTCGCCCGCCGCACGCCTCGGGGAGCAGGTAGCACACCAGGTGCACGGCGGAACATGGACTGTCTCCTGCTTGTCGTCTGGACTTTACCTGTTGCGATTCTCAGCGGCAGCTCCATGCAATTCCCGACCCTCCCGTGGCTTGGAAGCACTGTAAAGGCAGGTCGAGAGCACTTTCTTTTGCAGTCGCCTGGTGTACTTTCATACCAGGTTACTGCACAGTTTCTGGTGCCTTGTCTCTCTGCCTTCCCTTGTCAAGTGAATCTCGCCCAATACTCCTTTTCTCTCTCTCTCTCTCTTTTTTTTTTTTCTCTTGCAGACCCTTCAGCTGTGCTGCCTCTGTTGCATGTCTCATGCAGCAACTTTAACCAGTGACAGCAGCAGTGAATTGAACCATGGTTTGTATAGCTCTTTCTGTGTCTGTATATGAACATTTGCATGGATGCGTTTTTAGGTGAACTGAGCTTTAAAGGGAAGAAGCCACAGTGTTTGCAGAGTGTAAAGTGAAGCAAGTTTGCCACTGTAAAACAGCGAACCACGGGCAGAGATTAGTTTGTTAAGCCCTGTGTGCAAAAGCTAAAAGGAACAATATGTAGCAGCAAAGCAAATGAATGAGATGGTGAATACATCCATGTTCACACGTGCGATGAGAAAGATGAATGTATGTGTGGCCACAACACCAAACCTCGTGTGTCTGTGATGGAAGCAATGAGACAAAAGTAATGCAAAGGTTGGGGTGGGGGAGCGGAAGAAGCTGTGCAGCACAGGCTGCGGGAAAACAAACCTGGAGAGAAAGGACTCGTGTGAGCGAGAGCTCAGGAGCTGTTTGTTCCCAAGTTGCAGAGACTAACACGTAGATGCTGATAACTTTGGGAAGCTTGAAGTGCAGTATATGCTTTTTATTGGGTGTGAGTGGAAACAAAGTACAATAGAGAACCACAGCAGGGTGCAGAAAGGAAAACCCTCATGCACTCTACCGTCTGCTCGCTGGGGGATTCCCTCTCTCCAGCAGCTGCTTGCATTTTTTGGCCACCAGCCTGCTTAGTGTCCTGAACTTCTGCCGTTGATTAAGACCACTTGGGGAAAGTGAAAGTTCTTAGTGTATTGTTTCCACTGTCTAAGAAAAAACAACCTTTCACTGGTTATGTTTTCAGCTTAATGTATGTCCAATGAAGTCTATTCAGGCAAAGAGAGTGATAGTTTTTACAACATCTGTTACAACACAAGGAGGGGATTTTCTTCTTTTTCAACAATGTTATTTCAATTTAGGAAGAGAAATGAATTGTTTTCCTGTCAAATGCGTGAACATCTTTAAGTATTTAGAGAAATACAGCTCAAAAATGAAATGGCGTTGGGAAGCAGTTTATTAAGCATAATTACTCATATAACCAGGAATAGGTGTAAAATTCCTAATTCAGCAAATGGCTAAAATTCAGACCCTGCTTCTAGGATGCAATTAATCCTTGTACAGCTAGACAACAGCAGTGGTAATGTACATCAAGCTAGGCACCCGCTTATACAGCTACTTGAATCATGGCCTCTATTTTTTCCTTTCTTGGGTGCTTGTGAGCAGATCTTAATCTTCTCCTCACAAACAGTTTTGTAATTTTTCAGATATTGTAGCCAAAACAATAAACTTCTTTGACATGCAATTAGCAATGGCTGACTAAAGGTTATTAGGTAGGATGTAATCTCTTTCTGCTGAAGGTCAGTTACAATTTGAAACCCAGTCTAATCAAGTCACTACAAAGAGATGAGGTCTCACTCAGTTAAGGCATTAATAAATTAATCCTTTAATCCATTTGAACCAGTGGTACAGTTCTACAAAGTCTCAGTCATGGTTACCCCTACAGTGATATAATATTTGCTACATTCTTAGGGAAGGAAAAAACCTCTCAACCCAGAGCAGCCTTCACATTTGACAGCAATTAATACAGGGGGAGGGGAAAATCTACAGATCTGCTGGTGATGACAAATGTCTTCAGAAGAGTGATTGTGGGAATGTTCACAGCTATGTTAGTTAGTCTGTACCTCTCAGTGGGGCAGAAAGGAAACAAACACAGCTTCAGAGCCTGTGTGACTTACAAGGGTGAATTTATGCAGTCAAGGCTATACACACATAGCCTGCAGAGCTTTCAGGCTGCTCCCTAAATGAGGGAATACTTCATGCCATAGCAAAAGTCTGATGCTTATGGTGTTAGGATGACACTTACCTTATTTGTTGGGTACAAAAGCTGATGGCTAACTTTTTATCGTTACAGATTATGTATTTGTGACACCTGTCAAAGTGGATTCCAGTGGAGCATACATTTCACATGATGTTTTGCACAGTACTAGGAGAAAGAGATCAACTCAGAGTTCAAAGAGTTCCTTGCACTACAAATTTTCAGCATTTGGACAGGAACTTCACTTAGAACTTAAACCTTCGACCATTTTAAGCAACAGTTTTATTGTCCAGGTACTCGGGAAAGATGGAGTCTCAAATTCTCAGGAACATGAAATTGAGCAGTGTTTCTACCAGGGATTTATAAGGAATGATAGCACCTCTTCGGTAGCAATATCTACATGTGTAGGCTTGGTAAGTGTTTATTTAAAACAAATAAGCATTGGAAGTATTTTCATACTTGGAATAGTAGCTGAAGGTATATAAATCAGGATACCGTGCACCATTTGGTGATTTCCCTAATACCACCAGTTGCTATGGCATGTAACAGAAGAACTTTAGTTATAGCCAATGAACTGTTTCACACCCTATGTATTTTTTTATCATAGTATTTCAGGAAAAAAAAAAAAACCAGAAGACTGGCTGGTAGTCTTAATAATCATCCCATAGTAATTTTCATATTATAGTTTGTCATAGTTTATACATTTTTGCTTGCTGTTAAGTATGTTCTTCCTGCCTTTGTGAACTACTATGAATAAAGAACAAAAAAAATCAATCAATAACCTTGTGAGGAAAAATATGATACCTGGGTTTGTCACCTGCTTTGAGGAAGGGTGAATTTCCTAGCTCAGCAAGTGTTATGAACCAGTTTCCCTTATTTGGGTTTGTTTGGCCTTATTTGGGTTTGTAAGTCTTGATTGGTTGATCTCTTATGAATGTGTCAAATATTATCATTGCATATTTTCCATTCATGGCTGTAATCCAAGTTCATGGAAAATTACAAATGATATTTTTCAATATATATTTGACAGTGATTGTTACCTACAGAGAAGTCTTTACTGATATAGTTCAGAAGAATCATCTCCAAATGATGTGGTTTTTAGGCTTAAGCCCTTGCACTTGCAGTTTCCTATAGATGAGATTAAAGCAATGGCGTTTAAGTGTTAGGTATATGAAGCTATCTATGCTTTGTGGTTGACTGAGGTCCAGAGGATATGTTGGGTCACCTTCTAGAAATCTGTTTTGCAAAGGTACTTGTCCATAAGGGCTATTCAACTGTGTGACATGACTAAAAAAGGAGCACTTGAGACACCCAGTGTTTCCTTTGAAATAGTAATCAGTGACTTGAGAAGAGGGTGGCTCATTGGGAAGGGCCATTGAATACTGATAACTGGTAGAAGTAGTCTGGATTAGATTTTGAATGCTCTGCTTTTTTTTTCTCAGCAAGTTAGAGGAATTGGTATCTTATAGTTGATTTGGACAGTTGCGAATGTGACTTTGGAGCAGCTGCCAGGAACTGGAATGAAATTTTATTTTGTTTTTGTAAGTTATGTTTGAGTGCTGAACCCTTAATAACAGATGTGCTCAGTTGTTTCTGTGGAAGCTTCGTTTTCACAACTGCTAGCTTTTACCATATTTATTCAGAGAAAAACTGTTCTGACATACTGCAATATTTGTCTTTTCCTCATAAGACAAATGCTCTACCTACACACAACAGTTGCAGTTTGGGTGATCTCCCCTGTTTGGTCACGTTTTGTTTTTTAACATACTTTATGAGCTAAGTGAAGCTGGGCTTGTCAAGTCTTGTCTGGAGAAGGAAGGTTCAAATCTGCCTCAGGTCACAGAGAAACAGAATGTGGTGATCTTAACTGAGACTGAAATGGATCTTTTACCACTGTCTCAACATAGACTGTTATGACTGGTAAGCTTCACTTAGAAAAGATCCAGAAACAGATCAAAAAGGAATAAATACTGTGGCATGAACAAATTTATTATGGCAGAACCTTTTTCAGTACCTAAATTATCATCAATTAGAATTTCCCTCTCTCTTGAATCAGTTCTGAGGTTTAATAGATTTCACCTTAAATTATTTTAATCTGCAAATAAAATAAACCTTTACTTACAATAATCTCCTGCAGAGTAGGTATCACAAATAAAGTATAATTATTCCTTTCCCCCTATCCATTTATTAATTTCAGTGTACCTAATGAATCCCAGGCAAATTATCAGCAGGATTCTTAGTCTTCCAGTTTGCAAGGCTGCCATAAAAATGTGTCGTCAGCTGTCTGTAATGACAACCACGTCATTTTTTACTGTGATCCAAATTCAGTAATCATATGTTAAGTCTGGACACTGTGCTCTGATCAAGAGAACCTTGTGAATAGCTTCTATATCCTCTTTGCACCAACTACTTTTGTCACTTGGTTGCCCTTCTTTCCTATTTGCTTTGTTCACTGCAATTAAACCGAAAGTGGTGTTTCTTCTATATGGTTGGTAGCACTAATCTTTCCATTGTTCCTTTCATTAGCAATAGCTTCTCTACAATAAAACTGCGGTGACCCATTCTTTCAAGCCTGGAACACCACAATGTGATTTGGAAGCAATTGCATTTCAATAGACTACAGGGACTCTTTGATCTAATTTTTTGGATGACCTAGAGTATTCAGTCATTCAGCTGTCTGTTATCTGCCATTGCCTGCAGAGTAGACTTTTGAGAGAGTCTATATGAAATGGTTTGTTAGGCAGGATGACCTTAACTTCACACTGGAAAGGAGCAAGAATTTGTTGCTTTGGTATAGATCTGTTAAGAGTTGTGTGTATCTTACTTTTTAATAGCTTGGTTGACAGTAAGGCCCTACATTTTTGTGCTGATTTGTTGGTTTGAGACCAAATATTTCTATCAGTCAACACGATTTTCTTGATGTGCCAAAGGGAAAACTGGATCTATGCTCTTTATCTGAATAAGTGCTCTGATACATTAAGTTAGCATTTTACGAGAATGTGTACAGGTTTACTCTGAGTACAATCTCTTGCCTTTTCATCATCAAAGTGTTTAGGTGCTTTGCTTTTTCAACAGGAAACTTGCATTGTTTTGTCTTCTGCCCTTTCCTGCTTCAGTTAGCATCCTTTACTTGCTGGAGTATCTGTTATGCAGTAGAGAAAAGTGTGATTTCTTTTTTTTTTTTTTTTTTTAATTAAATTATGTTGTATACAAGAAATCCTATTCAGATCTTTCTAAGTGTGTGTTTCACTATCAGGCATTGAGTAGCAGCATTGTAGTAATAACAGTGTGGCAGATTTATTAAAATTCAGGCCTGTGTAGTACCTCACACAGATTTGCTCAGTCATTTTATGAAAAATGCTCAAAAGATGAATGTACTTTGTAAACCTTAGAAAAATGTGTTTTGGACTATCTGTGGAGGATATGATCCCTCCAAAGAAGCTGTGGGTTTTTGGTTAGTTTTTGTTTGGGTTTTTTTTGTTTCATTTTCCTTTATTTTGTTAATATGTTCTCACTCTTGGAGTGGGTTTTTAAACTCTTTCAACTTTGGGTCAATGTGTTCATTTATGTTAGTAAATACAAATCTAGTTTCCTTCTTTGGCATCTTATTGTGGCTCGAATAGAAATTAATTAAAAAATTTCAACTCCTTTATCTACTGATATTCACTACTACTTTTAATAAAACTCTTCTGTTACACCAGCATGACTTCTTGGAGTTCCCTTTAGACTCTCACAATTGATGTATCCAGGCCACTGGTTTGTCTTGCGGCTTCATTCTCTGTTTATGTTCTCCAAGATGTTCATGCTTCCCCAATTCAATTTTTTTTCCAAACTGCTGACTTTGAACAAATTCTTAATTATTGTAATTACATGTTTTTAATACTATTTAGTAATATATTATTACCTAAAATTGCCTTTAGCTATCTAATTGGGAGGCAGACTATGCCAATCCCACAGAATGCAGAGGTTTTTCTGAAGGAGATGGTGCTGACCACTCTTAGGATAAGAAATTGTTTTTAGGACTTACTCAGTGTGACTATATCTATGTTCCTCCCTCATTCCTCTTGCCCATTCTCATCCACATGTTGTGCTCTCTCATGACAGATATCTATTGTGCGTTCACCTTCTTTATCTCCACTTTCATTATGGTATGTCTCTAAAAGCCTTACTACTGTCATCCTAGCCTGTATATAAACTGTGTGTTGTTTGTCTCTCTTTATATGCTAGTTTTTGTCCTCTTTCTGTCTCCTTGTGTTAAGTCTATGTATACATAATCTCTTGTATAAAGTGACTTGTTTGCAGTCACACAGTAAATCAAGGCAGAATACAAGAGAACCCCAGAGTTGTCAGTAGTCCAGTTGTGTTCTAGAGACATTCTTAAAAATAATTTATAACTGTGCATTTAGGAAGTCACATTCCCCTTGGGAACAAGAACTCTCTCTTAAAAAGTCGAACAACTTTACACTATAGTCCAATACAGCATAGAAAATAGTGAACATAATGAATGAGTAGTTTATTATATAGCATTTGTGGGGATGTTTCTGCTCTTTGGTGGAGGAGACAGGTGAGGGTATATAGCCAGCACACAACTTGTGCCCCCGAAGGAAAAAACCATACATACAACATAAACTCTCCTACCACTACATCACAGAGGAGATGTGTGTATATTTTGGGTCAGAGAAAAAATCAGTACGGTTCAGTGTAACAGTTCAGGTCCTTTAAAAATACATGATACACAATTTTATTATGCAGGCCAAATTCAGCCCTAAGCAAACACACTATAATGGAGGCCTGAGAGGCTGCACCTGCTTACCCTAGAGGTGAATGTGGCCGCTCTCCCCCTTTATTTATGTACCACAATTAGAAGAGTAGAGTCAACTTCATGCACTAGCTAGTGCCCTCCTTTGTTTTGGGTAAGATGTGATTGAATCTTTCATTATCAGGGCCTCTTTCTCTTGTCTCAAGTTCTGTTATGTTTGTTAGTGTCTAGTCAAGGGAAGAGAAAGAGGAGGGAAGGATGAATCATGTTACACTCCCTGAGCTGCCAGAGGAGTCGACGACTGGAGGAAGGGTTAGATGCAGCACTGATAGATGAACAGGAGATGTATTAATTCAATAGATGTTGTGTGTGCATGTCTGAGGGCAGGACTTCGCTCAAAGTATCAAAGAAGCCACAAAATTAAAGCTTCTTAATGTAGTCTGGCCACCTAAGAGGCAGGCAAGGCAACTCATGTACCCGTTCTTTGTAGTCATTTAATTGCACCCTGTATTAGCATTATTTAAGTTCACACTAGCAGCAGCCTCTTATTCCTAGAGCTCACACTTTTAAGTCCAATTAAATATGTTGAGACAAATCCCAAGGTTCTTATGGAAACAAACTCCCATCAAAATCAGTGAGCCAGACTGCTGGTGAAAGTACAAAATAACTGCTGATCACAATGAGGTTCCTTTAGAAACCTACAGCTGTAAAAATAGGACAAAATTTGGCCCAGTGGGACTTTGGACAGAAACTAAGTACAGAACTGGTGTTTTTACTCATTCTTGAAACTATTTTCAGTCCATCCAAAAGCCAATATACAAACTGGTACATTTTCTGCCATTATAGCAGCACAACATGAACAGCGTTGGGCATAGGGGTTCTTTGACTTTCTTTATATTCACATGCCATTAACATCTCCATTATTTCTGAAACACAAACTGTGTTTTACAGGATCATCATTTTGTCCAGTGTTTCAATGGACATTTTGCCATTATTCACTCCATAATATGGTAAAGAGGGAAATAAGAAAAATCTTTGCAGGAAAATGAGGTTACAATGGGAAAAAGCCATTTTCTTGAAGATATTTTACGAGATACTGTTTCTGGTCTCAGCCCTGAACTGACTGTTGGTGGGGAATGAATTGTGTGATTAGATTATGGATTGCCCTTCTCCATATCTCTCTGATAAGCTTTCTGTTTAACTCTGGCTTTAGCTCTGCAAGACAAAGACAATGTTATCCCAGGCATTTTGACCCTACTGATTCCTGATGGGTAAGAAATGGAATTAAAGAGGATTAATGATGGAGGAATAATCTCCTTCTACCAGACAGGAAAAGTGATAAGAAGTTGCATTGCTTCCAGGTTTTATGTTAAAAAACCTGGAAATCTGTAACATACATAGAGGAAACACTGTATCACTGAGAGAGCACCTTGGCTCTATCAGCCTGAACATGGAACAGCTCACAAGAGTGCCCACAGGAGCTGGTCCTCTCAGTCGTTTTTGCTTGCTCCATTATTGCTCAGGTGGCAGGAGAAGCACGGAAATTGTTTGTGGGTGTATTTCAGACCAAACTTCAGGCTGTTGCGAGCACTGCTGATTGCACCCTAAAGCAGTTCCAGAAGCAGGGAGCCATCCGTTTGTACATAGGCAGTTCATCCTGGCCATTCTTGTTAAGCAGCAGTCTTATCATAACTGCCAAAGGAATTAGTAGACTCTATCTATACTTGAAACATCAGCATTTTTCTTGTTGTAGCAAAGTCTTTCCGCAAAGCTTAGTTCCCACACTTTCCCTAGTCCATTAGAGAGAAGCTTATAGTCAAATGCCCTCGTAAGGGTCAGGAGAGGGTGACCTGTCTGCACAGACTTGACCTCTTCATAACAGGATGTCTTTGATGTAAATGAGGATTTTTATTTTAGGCACCACTATTTTCATTTGGACCGTACCATCTCTGCTGCTGAGTTGCAATATTTTCTTCTAAACAGCTGCAAACTGCTGAACGTCTAAAACATTTCTCTTTTTAGAGGCAGATTCTAATAACTAATAGCAGCTTTCAGTCACTAATAATTAACATAAACACAGTTTTATTTCTGTCTTAATTCCCTTTCTTCTTCTACTTCAGAAGTGTTTGAGGAAGATACCAGGTTTGCAGACCTGGAGTGTAAAGGCTTTTGTTTACCCAAAATGCAATGACAGTCTGTGGAACTGTAGTTCAAGTCCAACTCAAGCAGCCCACTCCTAGAGCTCTGTACCTGACACACAACAGTAAAGCGGGAAGCACGGGAGTATCTTGGTTTTGCCCCGTGCTGCACAGTCCACTTCATTTGAGCAAACGGTGGTATCAAAACTGTTCTTCAACATTTTTTCCCAAGCTTACACCCTCCTTAGCATCTCTGCAAAACCAGTGCCCTGATTATGATGACAGTTTTGTGATTTGCACACTTGAATCACAATGAAGTTCCCAACTGAGTACAATGTAGGCTGCCCAGTGATAACCAGTCTGGATGGTCACTGGCAGTTTGCTACCAGCTCCATAAGTCTCAGTTGTTTTGGCACCTACAGTTCTGTTTGTCACAGCTGAGTTCAGGTCTACAAGGTATTTAACATAATGTTTGCTAATTTGCAAGTTTTTAGGGAAGGGTTTGTGTTTCTGATGCATGGCACGTCCCATATTCTTTGAAAAAGATGCAGCTTGATCAGTGGGACTGCTGCCCCATACTGCAAACAGTGAGAGAAGGACGGAGGTCTAAGGACTGTTTTCAGTGTCTGTGGTTCTGAAATTTGCAGCCCATGGATGGGAGCAAGATAAAAGCTGGAGCTATGCTAGGCAAAGGCATCCAGAGCTGTGATGCCAATAAGCTATCGGTCAATTCTTTAGAACAATTTCAGAGCTATTTGCAGTTGATTTTATTCTCTCCTGAGCATGAGTAATGCTGTGGACGTACAGATACATAGCTCTCAAGTGATTTTTCTAGAGAAGACCTGCTTTCTCTCTTTGGAAGTTGCAATATCCAGTGATAACCTAACAGCAGCCTGGCTAAAGTCAGCAGCCTTTTTAGTCATCTGAAGTGTTCCCTCTGACCTGACTCCTGACCACATAGAGAAGCTGTTAGCTCTGTGTGCCTCACTTTGCAATGGTCTTCTCTCAGTGAGCTGGCAGGAGAAGGGTTAAACTTAGTTATCTCCGCAGTGAGAGCTAGCAGTGGGACCCACAGTGAGATTTACCAGCTGAAACTCAGACTTCAGTATCTTTTTTTCTAAAAACCACTCATTTTGCGTTAGGAAGGCTCTGACTAACCCTTCAATGGTATCTGAATTGAACTTTAATGGATAATTACATTACAAACAAGGTTTTCCTCTGTCTTTTTGATCATGTCACTGGGAGCAGAAATGTTGGTTCTTTCTTGCCTTTTCTTATCCCGTTTTAATCCCAATTCTGTTGCTGCAGGTCTACCATAAATTACACTATGCTAAAGGAATTTCCTATTGATTTGCTCTGACAGTGATTTGACCAGCTATGTGAATAGCTGATGGCAGCAGAACTTATCTTTGGTTCAGACAGTAGAGCATTGACTAAAGCTTGGAGGTAAACATTTACAGAAGAAACCTGAAATCATAATCCCTTGCAGCTCAGCACAATTTACAAACATGTATTAATTAAGCTTCGCCACTGGCTTTACTCTCTGTTAGATGAGAACAGCATCCTGGCTCATAATAGGTTGACATCAGTAACCTTTTATTGTTTATCATGCTCGGAAGTCACTAAGAATGAGGGTGAAGAAATGTCAAATAATCAGGTCATATGCAAGTGAATGAGTCTTGATGGTTGAAGCTCAGTACCGTGGGAACCATTATTGTCCAGAGTGATTTCTGGATCACGCAAGTTAATTTCTTTTTTACAATGATAGTTCATAAGTTAGGGAAATCTACAAAGAAACTGGTCAGTCAGAGGAAAATCCTTTTCCTGACTCTTATATGTGGCTGCCCAGATAGTTCCTGCCAAGAAGGAGTACAAGAAAAAAGTTTGATAACAAAGATAATAGGTCTTGAAGTTATTCTTACAGGAATAATAAGACCCAGCACAAACCTGCTTAATAGAAGAGGAAGCTGAGGCAATAAAGTGATATTTGCTTGCACAGACAATAGGGTGTTGCCTTTTCACTCTTCTGTGGCATTAGCATTTCTCACTGCCCCACTATGTACACAGCACACTCATGGCTTTATTCTTTGAGGACTGGATTCTTGCTGTTCACAGTGGGATCACTTGAATGCTTGTGCCTGCCTGCCTAATATATGTTAATTGAAGGACTTTTGTGTCTCAACATCTTTATTAATATTAATGGAATGAGATTTTTAATGGACCTATACAAAATATGCTTGACCTAGCTTGAGCCCTCACTTGTGTTTTTATACTCTGCAGCACAGTGTGGCTTCCAACTAATTTAAGAACGTAATATTATATTCTGTGGCAGAATACACAAACTAATGAAACATGGATTACTCTTCAGATATGCAGTTTCTTTGCCATGAGATATAGAATTTATATAGTACTAGAATATAATGGTTCTTTTAAAATCATGAAATTAAAACAAGATTTGCTTTTTCTTCATGCAAATTATTGCACTTCAGTGAAAAGAGTGAGCATTTAAAAATAATTCTACCTTGAGCAGGCTTGTCTTCTACTACACAGTCATTCTTTTTTAGGAAGAAGTCATCAAAACAGTAAGTCTTAAAATCCAGCTAGACTAAACCTCAAGAAATATTTCAAGTTATTACTGTAATTAAAGTGTAAGCGGGTCATGGTAAGGGATAGGCATAAGAACTGTAACACAGTGTTGGAGAAGAAAGTCTATACTTTTTTAAAAATGGAGCTACCTAGTTTCATTTCTTGCTAACACTTGACGGCAAGTCTTGCTCTTGGTTTTATTAGATGCAAATATATATTAAAGATTAAAATACCAATTTTGGGCTAGGGCTGAGATGAATTTTTTGCAGCCCACTGTGGATGATAACAGTATGGGAAAAAAAAATGCTTGTCATTTTTGCACTTTTTTTCTACTTTTTCTGACAAAGGATCATTCCTTATAATCTGTTCTTCTACGTTGTTTGCAAGAGATGTCTGTGAGATCGCTGTAGAGACTAGCCTACCACAATGGTATTTCCAGGTTCCATTTTTTCCCTCCATTTGCTGGCTTCTCTTCATGCTGGAATCCATGCTGAAGTTTGTATGGACACTTTTTGCACCCCCAACATCGCATACTGATGTGATGTGTTCTATGATTCCATGGTACTGATGATGGGATTGTTATCCTGCCTCTAGCAGCAAAAGATTGAGCAAAGTGATGGAAAAGGGGCAATTCTCAGGCTCAGATACAAGCGGGCAGCTGATGTCTGCTGATTCCTGCAGCACAATATCTTCTGCTCTCATTGACGGGTATTTGCTGGTTTATGGGCTTCATCTAAAACTTGTAGTGCTTTGGATCAGAACCTGGCCTTAGGAGAGTTTTCTTTTCTTCCTCCTTACATCATCCTGGCCCCTGAGCCGAGAGGGACACCGTTTCTTTGGGAAACATGACTCCAATTACTATTTGGTTTAGAAAGATTTTTTGCAAATGGAAAGTACCACTGGCTTATCAAGACAGTGAAGCATGGCCATTTCTACTGGCAGTCCCCAAAGCACGTCTTGTGAATAATCCAAGGTGATGCTGTATAAGCAGATTTTACTGAATCTGAAGTGAGATGGAGGAAAACGGTCTGCTTGAAGGGCAGGGAAACCCGTCCGCAGACTGACCCTATGGTGTTCTCATGGACCACTCGGATGAGTAACAGCCAGAAGAGAAATGAGGCAGGAGTTCAGGCAGTTTCCCACAGAACCAGCTGCTGCTGCTAGAAAATGCACTGAAGTGCTTGGCATCTGGTGCCTGCAGCTGCCAAATAGGTTCCAGGGTTCTAACGTCAAGTGTTTGCATTCTGCTATGCTGCCAGGGTATTATGACAATGAAGGAGTAAAGCAAACACAGTGACCACCAAAAAATATGGAATCAAGAGTAAATGTAAAGAAGTTACTTAGCGCAATCCCAGTCTGGCATTGGGAGTAAAAGAGGAAAGTAGCTTTTGAGGCTTGTTTCTCTTTTTAGACAGGAGATGGACTTCACAGTTTTTGATCTAGAAAAATGTGCAAGGATATTATCACTTGTCATCCTGGGAACACCTGTAGGAGGCAAGATCTCATTCATCTTCTGCTCTTGGTAGAAGAGCCAAATAATTGCAGAGAGGAGAACATGTAGTCTGTTACAGAAATAGGTAATTGATTCCTGTGATTCCTTTGCTTACCAGAGAATCCTAGGTGGTCATTTTAACTGCCTGAGGCACAGAGAGTCCTGCAGGCCTCACTTAATGAAGACCATGCGTGAACACAAACACAGGGTGGGAGCCATGACAGAACAGCATACAGTTGTTGCCATGTGTCATTAAACATCAGAGTAATTCTATGGTGACAAAAGCTTGCTTCTCCACCAGGCTATGGCAGATGAAGTACCAACGAAAGGACGATTTGGACCAGAAGCCAAATCAGAAAGAAAACAGGATAGATTACCGTAGAATTGAAGCTGGAAACAAAAATGTGCCATACTTTGGTTTTGACCTATGAATATTGCACTGTTTCTATTTACAGGTTCTCAGCTTTTAGGTTACAGTGCCATGAGAAGTTTATTTTTTCTATAATTTTCCAAGCATTTCTTGAAAACTAGCTTTCTACAGTGCCAAATAACACTACAACACTAAATTAGTTGGAAGTAGCTTGAGGGCTGAGGCAATAGTATATTTTTTTTGTTGTGGCTGTTCACATGATTTATTTAACAATTTTAAAGATTTATTCAACAATTTTAAAGATTACAGCTTGGGAAAGTCGGGAACATGTTCTAATATGAGAAACAAAACAGAAGGAAATGTTATTCCCCAGAATGAAGGTCTGTCTTCTTCCAGCTAGCATCTGTGCATAGCAAAAGTCACTCTACTTCCACAGCCCTACCTCTGCGTTGGGTTTAACGGAGGATGTGAAGCCTTTCCCCATGGGCTATGTTTCCTGCTCACCATCAGCCTGCTCTGGATGGTGCCCATGTGCTCCAAAAGACCTCCATGCCCTTAATGACAGCTTGGCCCCTGGACCCGACTTCTTGCATTTTACTTGCCAATAAGAAGGAAGATAAATTTCTACATACATACATCCCTGTACCAATGCAGTGCATTGGGTGCCAATCCTTTAATCTTGGTTTTACAAAGAATGGTGCAATTCAGTGTCCATTGTCTGTGAAATATTAAATATTTGTATTTCCATAAAGAAGCACAAGGCAGTGCTCTTTACAGCTGTTGTCTCTTCTACCATTCAATAACTATATTATAAAACAGTAGTTAGCATTTAAATCAACACCTTTGTGTTTTTTCCAGGAAGGGAATTATATTTTAAAGAGAAAGTTGATGTGATGTGTCTCTGATTTTTGTAGTAAGTGGATGTATGTAGGGTTATTGGAAAAAATGATAATGTAGAAGGTGCATATTGGTCTTGCATGACTTATATCATTATATGTTAATATATCTTAAAGGAATAAGTCACTATAAGTCAGCAAATTATCTTCTAAAATTTATTTACTCCTGGAAAAAAAATCAAATTTATTTAGGGTTGGTGAAATTTGTGAAAATTAGTAATAGTATAAATAATTTGAAAAACTGTGACATGTCAGTGTCCTATTCTAATTCTCTTGAGGGGTTTGTTAGAGGTGTATAAAGGGAAGCCCTGGACAGGGGTGATCAAATGTGCTATCTTGGGCTGAAACTCTTCCAACAGGATGGGGAGTGTAGTTCAAACCCTCTCTTATCTTACCAGCGTTCTTGTGCATGGTGGCTCTCCACAGCAAGATGCTTGATTGATTCATGCCAACTGATGTGCAGTTTAAAATTACAAAGCTTTCAATTTCCTTGTTCTGACAGATAAAGAGGGTGGGCATTTCCTGATTATATGGTATATTTTCAAAATATTTAAGTCCCCTATGGTGCTATTTGTGACTAATTTACTTCCACAGCACATTAACACGGCTGGTTTTCTGCTGTGGGAGGAGTGTATAGTGTAATACGCTGTGAAGAGAGGAAATGTTTCACAACAAGAGGTCCTTCTGGCTGTTCCTCTGTTTACATTACCACCTGGAAAGAAGAAACGGTGTAGTAAAGGACTGATGATCCAGCTGGATTGCTTGAGCAATAACATCTTTAGTCATGACACATTAAGCTGGGCAAATTCATACTGAGAAGTGATGGGATTGCACTTTAACTCTTGGAAACTTATATAGTCTTATGTAGGAAAATGTGTAGGCACAAATAGGGCTCGACTACCTTCGTGCCAGCAGTCTTTTGGCAAGCAGTGCCCCTTTAGCGGCCACTGAGCAGCTAGGTTATTTTGGGGAAAAGTCAAGGATACACTAATGTGAGGGACAGGGGCTTGAAATCAGGCTCTAGCAGAGAAGTTAAAATCTGAGGATAATAGATCAGTTGCTGTGCAAGTGACACAGAGCTTTAGAGAGACTCAGAATGAGAGGACCGCAGTTTTCACTTTTCACTTTTCTAATTCTTGCCTATGAAAGTAGACAAATTATGTCTTGTTTATGGGGAGTTAGTGTGCTTTGACTCACTGCTTATTTGACTTGTGCAGCACTTCTCAGCACACCAAGTGTATCCTGATTTCTAAGTAAGGGCTCGAGATACAACAGCAGCTAAGATGTGCCATGCTTCTCTCAAGTTATGCCTGAAGCTCACAGAGAGCAGCTGCTGGTTGCAGTGTGGCCTGGAGAGAACTCAGGTCTTGTGTTCTGTGGTGTCAGGATGGAGCAGAGAGCACACTTGGGCCTTGGGACTAGGAGCTATGTATGAGACTGAAGTGTCTGTAACTCCGCACACTTCTGTATGTCCCAGAGCCTCTGTGACCCTGACAGCACATTCCTCTTCTTGGAGCTTTTTTCTTAACTTGTGCTTAACCTGACCTTTGCTTAACCTACTGTTCAGTAGATTCATTGCAGAAAGACGACTAGGCTGCTTCGGAAATTTTACCTCTTAAATCTTCTGCTGCTTTTTAAAATTTTTTACCATCCTTTTACAACTTTGCAGTATGCTGAGCTGCCAACAAATTCCATATAATTGTATCTCCCTTTGACTTCCCTGCATTTTTATTTTAATAAGAAGGCCAATAGTGTTTAACAAAGTGGCAACATCTGTGGCAATAGATTTCTATATTTCTTGGACCACTTTAATAAAAAGGATATCTCACAGAAGAAAAAATTCCTTTCAGGCACAACCTTCCCTTTGTCACTTTATCTTTCCTATTTCCTGAGATCTCAGAGATCGTCACCGGGTTACTTAGATCTCTGGTGCTCCACAGACTATATTTTGATAGCCTAGTATGTAAGGTAGTGTGCTGAAAACACTGTGCAAATGCTTTCACAAAGAAATGCTATTCACTTGCTTGAAAATTGTAGCAAATGGTGCTTGCTGACATAGGAATCAAGGCTCTCCCTTCTGGGATCAGTTTCTTAGGGACTTTGTAGAAAGGAGAGTCTTTATGTCCTCTCCTCAGCAGCTTCTCAGTCCTCTGTTTTCATTTCTGATTCTCAGAGTTGCATAATAGAACCAATTTATTCAATGAAAAGATAAGTAAATGCTCCCACACCATCTTTCGTAGTTTTCTTAAGACTCATCCCTGCTAAAGAGTCGCATAATTCACAGGCTTATACTAAAATCTGCTTGTGGTGAAATCAGGATAACCTTTCATGACCAGTTTAGTTCTGCGGGGCTATTTGGTAAGTACAAGTCAAACATGGATCTGAGTATCAGGAAACTGTTGTGTTAACACTCAAATACTGGTTTAGACTTGTATGTTGTACTCTGACCCTGTCAGATAGGATGTCAGGAGATCTGCACTGATGTGTGAATGGACTTGCCTCACTATATGCTGAAAATCTGGACCAATATTAAGGTAGTATTACTGTTTCCACTTTAAGACACTTACAGCATGATGTTTTATTTCATACCAAACCAGGACCTCCTTGTGACAGTGTTTGCATGTCATCACAGTTATTTCTACTACAGGGATGTCTGTAGTTATAAGATTGTACTGAAAATTGTTTCTCATCATTTATAATACTATTACAAACTTTTCTAGTCTGAGACAAATCCACCCAGGTTTCCTTATTTTAATTTCAGTACAGTTACACCAGCAGAGCAGTTATCGCATCCTCACCTTTGTGCATCATTCCCTGAAAATAGAAACATAAGCAAATTTTGTGGAAGAGAGGAGTGTGAACAAGTGTGCACAGTTTTAAATCAGGACAAGGATTAGTGCACTACGTCTGAGCACTGCTGACTGGTAGCATTTGGCTACAGGTAGGAAAACAAAGAATCTTTGAACTCACCCTGTGCTTGGCAACACCGTACCGTGAAGGCAGGTTTCATGGCTGTAAATGGTGCCTACAAATATCAGGCTTTTTCATGATATGGAATAGAGATGTAAGTTACCACATTTGCTCAAGCTACTGAGTGGCATCCTAAAGGCTGGGGCTTCAGCTTGCAGTGAGGAAGATGGAGGCATTTTTATAGAAAAACCCACGTGGGGTCAAATGTGAGCTTTGACAAGTCTCTCTTGAGCATTTACTGAGTTGATGACAAAATCCTACCTATAAAACTGAGAAATGAGAAACAGAGAAGCTGAATTGCTGAAGAACTGAGAGTTTAATCCAGATAACCCAGGTGCCAGCCTGACATTCTCACTCTTGGGCCATGTTTGCTTCTTGTTTTCCACTCCCTTAATGGCCTAAGCTCTTTTGTTCCCCTCCCTTTTTCCTTCCCACATAGATATTTCAACATATGCATATGTCTGTGTATGTGGAATATCAGCAAAGCTGATACTTCGCTCCCTACGGAGTTCCTTATGACCACTCTCTCATGTAACTAATCCATAGCAATGTGTACTCCAACAAGGAAAATTAAAAGGTTGGGAACCACTGACCTAACTTCTTAGTAAGCAATACTGCCGGCAATCAGATGTAACCCGAGCTCCTCGTTACTGGAGCTGCCTGAGCTATTCATAGCAAAGTAAAATTGCTATGGGAATTGAGCTGGATTTATTTTGTTTGAATGCAAATTATCCCAGGTCAGACAGGCTCAGATCTTCTGCCTCCTCAAATTCAGTTGCATCAGCTCTGCCAGTCTGAAGCTTTTATCTGGAGGATCTTTGCTGGGGAAAAGTGAGTATGGGTAGTGAACTGTCACCATCTAGAGCATTTGCTTTGGGCCTTTTGATGCAGTCAGTATTAAGCCACTCTGAAGCCAAGACCTCTAAATGGAGTGAAAGGTCTGCCATCAGCTACCCCTATGTGGTGTCCAAGTACACTGGGTAAGTAGCTCTCTATTGGCTGCAACTTCAACAAGGTGTCTTGTAAGGGAGAGAGAGTCTTTCAGGCTTGTCTGCCACTTTCATTTGTGATATGACATGTTCTTCTGAAAGGTCCAGCTGCCAAAGTCCCATCATCACAGGAAAAGCTGCATTTTCACTAAAAAATCCCAAGTTTGATTCTAGTACACGTGATCGTAAAGGTAAATTGAGTTGAAAATGTTTCAAATCAGAAAGAAAACAAAACACCAAAGCATTACTTTAAAAAATCTCATCATTTATTGTGTTGTTTCCTTCAAGGCCTGATTCATGACTTTTCATGTTTGGAGTTGCATGTCTGTTATGGAGTTTTCCTGGTCGAAAACACTCAGGCAAGCATCTGTTAGTACTAAGTACCTATGGAAAAGAACTTCCAATTACTGATTTTAGTTATCTGTCATCAGGTTGGTTTTTTTTAAGCTGTTCATTTTCTCTGTCACTATGTCCTAATTTTATTGGTTGTGCCTTATCACAACTATAGGAGCAGAAGAACCATTAAGAAGGCATGCACTTTCCCTAGAATATTAGTACATCTGAATTCCATCCCTATAAAATGAGCTGTACACAAAGGAGGAGAAGAATCTTGCCAGAACATTTTCATTCCACCTAATCCTTCAGGCACCATGAATAATGCATAGCAAACCGACCTTAGGGTGGAATTCTGCCCTGTCCAAAAGTCTGTTAAAGGTCTAGGTATCTTGAAGTCACATTTCAGAGATTTAAGAGAAACATAAATGGTGGTTTTGTATTGTGCTGTTGCACGAAATGAGAGGACAGAGAGGACTGCATTTTCTGCACTTCAAAATTTCCAAAAGGTACACCTCTCTCACACTTTAGGGATTCTCAGTTACATGGGATGCTAGATGAGGGGACTGAGCTACCTTCTGAAGTCAGTTATTCTTGATGTACTGTAAGTAACTAATCAACTGTAAGATAGCACATGACAAATAGTGGGCTGCCTCTTTTTAGGAAAAGTGAAGCATAAATGCATTCATAAAACAATCCTGCAGTTTCCTGTTTGGTTTGTGAAGGATTTCAGAACTGTCATAACTAATAAAATATCTAGATTTTATCTTACAGTTACAGGGATTTGCTTAAACAGGCCATACCCAAGTGCTTGTACAGCTACCAAGCCTAACTTTGAGCTGTTGGTCTTAGCTAATTGCTTTCCAGAACCATTATAGCAAGCGAAAGAGCTATACTGATGGAATCAGTAATGAAATGATCCTGAGCGCAACTTGGTAAGCCTTTGGCACTTAACTTAAATATTATTAGTGTATAGTTCGTGTCATAATGCTGTAGTTTACATGAGTATTTTTCTTCTGTTCATTTATCATGCCTACTTCTGTTGCTTTTTTGTAAAAAAAAGGATGAGAAATGAGGGAGCTTACATACTGACAAGCAAGTATTTAATCTGTGGCGAAGCAATCAAATTTGTGTTAGTTCTAGAATATCTCATTACCCTGCAATAAATATCAATTTAATACATTTAAATACCAAGGTGACTGGTTCAATTACTTTAAGTGGAGGAACAAATAAGAATATTTCCTTATTTGCCATATGTTGACAGAGGGTTGCATAAAGATGTTTTAAACAAGTTCAGTCAACTGCAGAAACACAAAGGCACTATTCAGAGATAACGCTGTCTTTGTTCATATAGGAATAATTAAAGACATGCAATTTTGTTACCTTGTTTTAATAATTGCTGAATGTTCTGCATAACACTTCTTTTGAGCAACTAAACAGAGTAGTCTTTCATGACTAACTCAGACTGGCAATTTAAACTTCATACTCTCCTTTTGTCAGATCCTCTGATAATAAAATGCTATATAGTTAAGAACTCTTAACATTTTACATTTGCAAGAAATCTATATTATGCTAGAAAACAGACTAAATTGAGTTATTTTTGTGAGTCACTTAAAATCTAAAGAAAAATGAGATGTGCTGTACAATTCTCAAGTCAGAATAGGCAACCAGTGATTCTAATGCTTCTTTCACAATAAAAATATTTTAGTGTGTATAAAGGCTGTTAACTTAACCTAAACATTTGCTGTGGTACAGAGCCAGATAGTCCAATCTGGTGAAAATCAGTAAAGGTCTGCTGAGGTTATTCTCATCAGCCAAGGACTCAGTCCAATAAAATGTTACATTTGTACTTCCCCCGCTCTGGGGTAGTCATCAGCAACTGCCCGTGTACTGACTTGGCAGTTTTCTGAAGGCTGGGTGAATTTGTTTGGCAAACATAAAAGCTAGAGAAAAGTTTAGTTAACTTAAATTCTGTCTTCTGTTTAGTGTGTTCGCATGCCTTTGTGCTGCCTGGTTTGGGATGGGATCAAAAATGAACATGCTCTGAGTTTTACTTGTGGGATTTTTGACTTCAGTAACACATGTGTATTATTGGAAACCTCATGAGAGTCCATTCTCACTAGTTTCCCAGAACATTTTCTTGCCCAAATTGGTATAAATGCGCTCTGGAAATGCTTGCAGAGACAATGTTCAGCTCAATGGGAGCTCCTGGATGCTTAACACTCTTTAAAAGTCAGTCATTTATTTAACAACCTGTGTATGGATTTAGGGTCTGGACTTTTCACTGTTTTTTGGAGGATCATGGATTGTGTCCCTGTCACTGGGTCTCAGAAGCTTGTTTAATTTACCCAGTGCTTCGGTAATATGGGCGCATCTGTGTGAAGTGCCCTTCTGAGGGGGACAGAAACAGCGTATGGAGGCAAAGTACGCTCTCTTAGCTGCTGCTGTCCCCTTTGCAGTTACAACCCAGAATAGGGGCTGTAGGTCATAGTGGAGCAGGAATGAACTTCTTTAATTACCATGATTTACTGCCATTGGCTTGGCTGTTTGCTCATGATGCTTCCCGAGGGTAAAGATATCTTTCACCTCAGCAACACTTTCTGTAATTCAGCTCCTTCTTTCTGCTTTGCCAGATATGTTACTTGTCACTTTTTCTACCTAATTTCACATCTTTATTTGCTCATTTTGATTATATTTTCCAGAGCATTGACATTTTGACCCTAACCTGAGAGGTGCTCAATAACCCATCTCTCAAAAAGTCAATTAGCGATATCAGGTATCTCCAATTCCAGGTCAGGCTGTACTACACTGCTGGCTGTAATTCTTGGAAGTAGTTTTGCTTATGACTGTAGTAAGGTTATAGTGTTGCGTATATATTTTCAGACTACCAACTCAACCCATCCTAAGAGGTGAGCCCACTTCATTACACATTCTCTAAAGACACAATAATTTATTTAGACTGCTTAGATGATGCAGAATTACTTTGAGCAGCTTGTACTACTATTGGTTAAATATCCTTGCATTGGAAGAAAGAGGAATCCGTAAGATGAATGCTGGCAGACTTAAAAGGACTTTATTCTTCTTGGTATTCCTTGGCATGTTTGAGAAAACTGTACTTTCACCCCTTTTTCAAGGCTTGACTTGAACCCCATTCTAAACTGCTGGCACTTTTCCTGCTGTCTTGACAGGATTTTGTATCAGGCTGCTGGTATATGCACAGGGGATTACCATCTCCGCATGGGTTTCTCTGAGCATACATTTGAAACGGATCTGAAATCACTGTTGCTGTTCTCCAAGCTGCTGGCCATGAACTAGATGTTACAAAATACCATGTAGACACATAAATGTTATGCTGTGCTTGAGCCAATAACGCAGTCTCTTAGCAGCTACATTGCTTCTAGTTTGAGCTGGCTTGCCACCAGCTGTCTTGGAGCACATGCAGAATGAACAGCGGGCCGATCGCAAACATTAGGATCATTTCTATGCTTCATGAAGGGACTACAATTATCCACTTATAAAACCTGAGGGAAAGGCCTCATCTCCTCATCAGTCTATGGTGGAATCTGATGAGTGGTACAGGAGTTAGGGGAGACCTCTTCCTTCTTCTGGCATGTGGTACAGTATGATGGTATTTCAAAATTGCCATTTGCCCAATTCTAGAAGCTAGTCTGGGCAACTTCTGGCTATTGTCAGCTAGCTCTAGATTGTGTGAATAGCTTCATGTTCTCTGGATCTCAGTTGTACCCTCTCTCTGCCAAGATGCTCGTTATCCCAGTATGGGAAACCTTCTGGCAGACAAAACTCACAGGTGGGACATCTAAGCTAGGGGAGTCTCTCTTCCAGCAAGGGAATTCTTTGGTGGCAGAGATAGGTCTTTTGTGTTCCTTTTGTGGCACCAAAGTGCCAGAGACTTAGCAGAGCATCAGGACAGAAAAGTGAGTTTGACTTCAATTAACATTAACTGTATCTAAGATAATTTCCTGCATTTTCACTGCAAAGTGGATGACAAAAGACTCCAACATGCTGAGATATGGTATGGCCCCAACAATATTGTGATGTGAATACTAGGTGCATAGGCATCTTTGACCTCAGATAATTTTAAATAACCAACAACCATAGTTCTTAGGTCATCTGTTCTTCTTATTCTTCATATTTCAAGGAAGTTCTTAATTTACATTTTTATTTAAGTAAAACTAAAAACTGTACTTTGTCTCTGTACCTTACATGCTGTAACCCTTGTTAAGATGTGTTTGCATGAATGATCTGTGCTTTTTAGGGTTGGACATTTGGGAAATAACAGAAGTTTTGGATCAACATCCACTGAAATCTGTGGAAAGCTTTATGCCAATTTCAGTTGGCCGTTTGTCAAGTCTTTTAAAACTTTGCATGAGTATTTGGAACTATTTTAATGGGTGTGAAACAACATTTAACTCTTCTTTTTGAGATATTTTTTTCATCTTGAGTACATGCACACCCATCTAATGGTATAGACTTCATAGATTTCTTTGCCCATTGTTTTAGCTGCTCTCGGTTAAGACACAGTGTATTTTAACACCTAATTTTATGTATATGCTCATAGCATTAAATAAAGCATTCTGGATATAAGTAGTGTTTGTTAGACAATACCTGCAAACTTTTTAGCACTTTATTTAGTTGAGATATTCCTGGGTTTGTACAGACTGTAATTTAACTTTGCATCAGTCAGTATTAAGTAGTTATGTTTAGCAGAGACATTGCAGTTCAATGTTTTTTATGGAGGGTCTGGTTTTTGGAGATGCTGATACCCCAAAATGAATTAGGTTTACAGGCTGGTAAGCTGCCAAAAGCTTCACTCAGAGTCTAAGAACACAGGGGGAGACAAATGGGAGCAGCCTTCGTGCTCTTCCAGTAAGAGGCCAGTGAGACCTGTTGGATATGTTAGTATCTGACTCTCC
Organism: Coracias cyanogaster; assembly: GCA_033124195.1. NCBI lineage: Eukaryota > Metazoa > Chordata > Aves > Coraciiformes > Coraciidae > Coracias > Coracias cyanogaster. The sequence continues at coordinate 121,654 of JAVSBS010002357.1, read as the reverse complement.
ATGTGGGTCTAAAATCAGTGGAGGATTTGCCTAGTTTTGTATAGCCAAGATGAACTTTCAGTGGTTTAAAAAATTCTCCTTATTTTTCAGTTTATAATCTAAGTTGAATATATATTTTTAAAACCCCACAAATCTTAAAGCAGATATTTTATTATCATTTCTCTTGTCCAAATTTCATTTTAAGATTCCTCTTCCTTTTGAAACACACCATGAAAACAGAACAAGTGCCTTACCTTGGTGATAACACCCTGATACTGAGGAATTTAACAAAGACATATTGCATCTGAAAATTCCTTTAGCCCAAGGCTGAGCAAACATTTCATGACAAATAACAAGTGGGAAGAATGTTGCCTTCTCAACTTTTCTGCAAACAAAGTGCAAGTTCCTCTAATTTATTGATTCAGAATTATTTGCTGACCACATATGTCTTTCCATTTGCTTTCCAATGGCATGGAATATCCCTTGCAGAAGGACAGAAAATGTGTGTGGTGAAGGAAGAGCAAGAGAACAGCAAATTCCAGCTGAGCAGTCTCCTGGGTTTTCCTTCCCACCATATTCTCACTATTACTGCTATTATTAGAGATAGCCGCAGTGGGGGAGAGAGGGAAGAGACAGGAGTCCCTGGTCTTTTTCATGCTGTGTTGTCTAGACTTAGTAAGAATGTTAGATTTTGTCATCCCGCTTCTTCTTATGGTGTTATAATTGCAGAGAATCTGAAATTAAAATGGAATTTTGACCTGTCTGACCCTCTTCTCTTTGGGTCCCAAACCCATCACAGTTAATGGAAAGATATCATTGAGTTCTGATTCAAGGCACATCACATGTGCTTGGTGGCAGTAGGATATCTAATGCATAAATTTCCATAACATTTTTTACAGTATTTGTTCATCTACTAATGTACTTAAGCTGGATAAACATACTGCAACTAACATAATTAGGGAGATGTTTTGGATATTCGTAGGGAACATATCCCAGAAACACTTTTTTTTTTTTTTTTTTGGGTGACACTTAACGTTGCCCAAGAGTAGTACAGACTAGCCAAAATCTGGCCTTCAAGCAACTGGAATTCCTTGGCAGTGTAAAGTTAGAAAAGATGATTCTGTGCTAGTATTCTGCCTCTGTGCTTGGGCATTTCTCAGCTGGCATATTTTCCAGCCAACATGACAATAGCCATGGGCCACTCTGCTTTACCTACGGCTAAAATTCAAGGACCCTCAAGAAGAGTATCTGGCAGTTCGTGCCCAACTGCGCCCTTGCAGCGATCTTCATTGCTGTGAGCAGCCAGGTCAGCATTCTCAGCATTACTTTGGAAGTACCAAAGAGATTATTTTAATATGAATCCCTGAAACCATCCCATACCTGGAAGAAATGGAAAATGGTCTGTGATTGAATGAGTGTCCAGACTGCTCTGTGGCATTTCCCCTTTCTTCTTGACAACTTCTTAAAACTAGATGTTATCAAAAAGAAGGTATCTTTCATTCACACAACATTGTTCAATTTGGAGGATGTTTCTGATAAAAAACCCAAAGGAAAGAAGTCTTATTGGAGATTTAGGGTCATTTCTCCTGGGAAAAAAGTGAATACATGTCTAAGGCACTCAGTCAGCTACGGCCTGTGTAAAGGTGCAGGAATATACAGGCGGTGCAGGGCCCAGAATTCAGTTCGCATTTTTGTTTTTTTCCCAGAATTCTCAATCCACCCTTATAATGTTAAATATAGAAATTACATTTGGGGCTGAAACTTCGCATACATCAGGGACAGTTTCTTACAGGAAAATGTAGAAAACCCTTTGTTCCATATGGTTTGAATCATTTACAAAATGAATCCTACAGGAATAATTTCAGATGTGGAAACCTTTAAAATGGGGAAATAAAAACCAGATTCACTACATCTCTGATTTCTAGCTGAAAAAAAAAAAATCATTTAGAAGTGCTGAATTATCAGTGCACTCTAGTAGATAAAGATTGCCTCTCAGAACCACTTTCGAATTGTGTGATGACACATATCATAAGGATTAAAATATTAGTCTTCTTCCCTACAGGAAAGTACTTTGTCATGACCAAATGTGATCTGGCATTTGAAATATGCCAACTTATTGCAGTGAGCAGGCAAGTTAAATTCTTGTCAATTATTTAAAGCCTGTCTCTTACTGACACAGGCAATTTTAACCTTCATTTAGAATGTTAAGTAGATATAGGCTTAAATACATAATTATGAATTCATGTTGAAGAAAGGAGAGGGGGGCAAATTGTTTATCAGAATATCATCTATGTTTGTTTTCCTATTATTTTTCTGGAGGCAATTAGACCCTTCCAGTTCATAATACACAGTCTCTGCTATTGTAAAAATTAAGATCACGGTATAATTTTATGAATGCTATTATTAGGCCCCTGTGAGAGATGCTTACATTGGGTAGTACTGTGAAGCTACCTTTGATTTGGAAGGACAGAAGTGAAGTGAATTTCCCTGAAAAGGGCAGAGTGTATGGCTGTAGACTGTTGAGGACTTGTATATCTGTGATAAATCTTTTCAGCTAGAATAGACTTGAAGTTAATTTTAGTATTAGCTTAGTAAACAATAAAAGCTGTGAAGATTTCATATATAACTTTATATTTTCATTTGCTTTTCATTTTCTATTGAGTTTTCCTCATGGGAAACAGTTCTGAAAGTGCAGAAAATTCCAGAAATACAATGCTTGGATTAGGCATTCAAACTGCTCTCCTTCTAATACCCTTGGCATTCTGGTCCTACGAGGTTAAGCTAAAGAAAAGCATCCATTTCAGAAGGGAATAGGTGATACATGTCGAATATGTGCATTTTCAAAGAATACTTTTTGAGGAAGAAGGTGGAATCATGATCTGGGAGGATTTAAGATATCAGGCAGGATGGTTTGCAATTGACATTTGTTTGTCTGCACATATTTTTCTTAAGCATAAGAGATATATAGTCCTCATGGGATGTCAGTTTTGGCAGGAGGGTGTTGGCACATGGTAGAGCCTCACTGATCCAAAACAAAAATCTGTATCTAGTATTACGTATATAATGTAATAAAATTACCTGATGAAACTTCTTCTTGGTTTTTGACTTGGTAAAGAAGAGTGTTTATTACAACATGTTTTACAAAACCAAGAAATGAAATAAAATTATAACTGATTAATGAGCTGCATGGAAATACTTCCTCAGTGCCACCCACATTTCCCTGGCCCTGATCCTGGAAACACTTCATCACATGTGCAATTTTATGCACAGATACTATGTGAAAACTGCAGTGTAGTTTTCCCATACTTACTTCTGTCTTTCAGGGATCCAAGAAGGAAAACAATCAGATACTTGCTTTCACTGATCAGGTTTCTCTTGTAGGAGAGCATAAATTTTAAACTGCATTTATGATGATTAAATTGTGGGGAGCTGATTACTGAATGATAGTACTAAAATGTTCAGATGCTTCCACTTTGTGCTGCTCTACTATAATGTGTTTACATTTCTACGTAGAGTAACTTTATGTCTGGGATTCCTGTCTGGTAATACCTTGTTCTGAAAAAACCCAAGAATCTTAATTCAAGTGTTTCATTTTACTAATGTATGCATTTATTAGAAGTTGCATTTTCCAAAAGCATTTTCTTGTACACAAACACACATACAAATGAATCTATACTGTGAAGACGGGATTAATATTGCATATTAAGTCATTTATGGTACTTTGCGAAGGTGCTATGCTGCCAGTCCCACAACATTCTTGCTTTGTGTGTTACCAAATGTGAAATCTGGTCATCTCCAAAATGAAACAATGCATGCTTTAATTGGGAAGACTATTTAGATTATATCTTGAGTAAATCTAGTGTAGAGGAGCACATTTCAATGTCCAGGCTTTGAAGGGAGATCACTTCAAGAGCTAGCATGTTCCAGCTGTGAACCTTGACAGTCTTTTCTCTAATTTGTGGTGCTGTTTCTTTTTTTCAGTCAGGTTTGATAAGGACACAGAAGATTGAATTCCTTATATCTCCATTACCTCAGCAGCTAGCACAGAAGCACAACTACACATCACCTGCTGGACACCATCCTCATGTGTTATATAAACGAACTGCAGAAGAGAAGGTGCACCGGTACACAACAGAATCCGATCCCAAATACTTTTATTTTGGTCATCACAGAATTCACCCTTCCCACAAGTATCATGCTCAAGTGAATCGTTACCACCATGGAAGGTTTCAAAAGCAACATTTTTGTGGACGTCGCAAGAAATGTATGTAAGGAAACTTTCTCTCCTTGTTTGAGGTAGTGGATGTTAGAGACTGTATGGTGATTCTGAGGTGTGGTTCACAGTCATGTTTGTGATGGCGGCAGGATAATTTGAAATTATACATTTCTAAAGTGAAGTAGATATGAGAAACTTGATTATTCCTTTAAACTGATGTCATCATCTGTTTTATTAAGCCATCAGAACTGCTGTTTAGTTTTCTTATTCTCTACCTAGATTAAAAGATCCATTACCTGATCTTTTTGACATTGACATAGTTTTCAGGAAGCAATTCTGCACAGTGGTGGATGCCAAATCCCTGAACTGCTCTCTGTTAGTTTGGAGTTAACTAACTTAGCTTGAAGATGGAGAAAAAGTCTTCCAAGTCATTAATTTCTGAGAAGATAGAGAGTAAATCTTTCAGAACTCACCATTTGATAATGAAATTTTCAGCAACTGAGATCTTCAAAAAGAACATCCTATGTAAATAGTTTAAATAAGATTTTGGAGCCACCTCTTAAAAAACATATTGGACTATATGATCCTGCCAAGGTCTATTCTGCCTCCTTCATTAGGCCTTCAAATTGCAGAACATTTTAGAGCCCCCTTGGACCCTGTATCTGTACTTAGAGAATTCAGCTGATTCTTTTTGAAAGCTGATCTGCTTCTGCACTGTGTTTCTTAATGAGGATCTCCAGGACTGCACACAGTATTGAAAACATTGTCTCAGGCCAGTTATATTCTTCCAACTTCCTACTTGGGTTCTGAGAAAATGAGCAGGTTCCTTTTCCAAAAGACATGTAAGGAAGAAAGGGAAAACAAATAGAAGGGAAGGTTTGAGAAAGGAGGTAGTGGAAAAGGTGGCTGTCAGAGACTGAGGCCTATCTGAGGCCTGAAAACTGCTTATTAAAAATTAACTGCTTCTTCAAAAATCCTTCTCCCTACACTTGAAAGCTAGACCTCAAATGCCAGATGCACAAGTCTATTATTCAACATGTAAACATTTGCATTCTGATGCAGTTCCAGACTAACTCCTTACACACTCCCTTTCCCTCCTGTCTGCTGTTCCTGCTGCCTCCTTCAGAGCAGAGGGTAATGGTGCTAAGATAGCTTATCTGCTCTACAGAGCTTTATTTTGTTTGCATTGTCCACTGTGCTTTTGTCCCTTATTTACTGTACCCCCTGTGACTGCTTGTCCAAATTCAGAATTATTCACATCCTCTTGAACTTTTACATGGTGCTTATCCCTACAATAAATGAGTGCATTTTGAACACTGCATTTTCATAACCTCCTGGGATGTGAGAAGATACTATCATTATTCCTGTCTTACAAATGGGACTCACAGACACAGGAGAGGTCAAAAAAATAACCATTACTTCTGGGTACCAAGTAGATAAACTGAGTTTTTCTTTAAAATACTTACCAGAATATTTTCTCCTGTCATTGTATATGTGTTTCTCTATATTCAACAATTTCAGTTGCAGCTATGTGTTCCCAGCTGCATATTCAAGCTGGATTTATGCTAAATGAAGAACATGCAATTAGCATCCAACTGTGGTTTAGTATAAGTGATTTAACCATCATTGCTGAGGAACTTGGTGTCAGACTGTTAGGATCCAATTAAGAAAGGTTGCATTTAATTACCTTATCCACAAAAGTCTTTTTTTCCACATCCTGCAGTCTTTCACTTCGTGGAGTACATACCTGTAACCTTTTGAGAGAAAGGAGGGAGGAGTTTCAAGAAATAACAACACATGTCCATACGCAGCCTTGGTTAATCTAGAGAACAAGTCAATGTCACGTTCACTGAATGAACACAGTCCTACAAAGAAAATCATGTGTCATTGTTTAATTGAGTAGGATGTAGAAGAAAGGATATCACCCTAGTAAAGGCAATACCCCTGCTATGAATATTTGGGACTTTTTTCTTCTTCTTAGTTTCTTTTCGTTTGTTTGTTTTACTTTTTGTTTATTTGTTTTCCTGGTCTTGTTCTGAGATTTGGAGTCATATCAGTTTGAAATTTTCAGCAAAGTCCAGTCTTGTCACCTGGAACATAAAATGTCAGGTTGAATCACGAAGGCATTGAGAATGCAGTCTTACGGAACATTAACACTACTATTAACACCACCTAGTCAAGGCTGATTTATCTTAACCTAAGAATGAATCCAAACTTGCTGAACAATGAGAGGGAAGAGCATGCTGCCACTTCTAGTGTCATAAATACTGTTATGTATACTTTTATCTTTTAAAATTTCATATGCTGGCAATTTGTAAGCAATAAGGAAGCCAGTTAATCATCTTTCAAACTCTTCTTCACAATCTAAATGTTTTTAGATCATGAGAATTAACTGGACTGCAGTTAGTAAATCACGCTTGAAAAGTTTCTGCTGCTAAGGTTTTATTAGTGAGGTTAATTCAAGAGCAAAATCCACTGCTCATGTATTTATGAGTCAAATGCCTTGAAGTTGTATTGCCTGCAATAGAGCGCATGGAAACTGATGTGCCTTGAACCGAACACTTCATGCTTCACTCCTGGGTGAGCATTGTCTTCATGTCTTGACCTGCTTCCAAAGGAGAAATGTTCTTGGAGCTTGTAAAGGACAATTGTTTATAATAAGTGATACATTTAAAATCTTACTAGCACAGTCACTTGCAGTGTTAAACGTAGTTCAGTGTGACTGAGTTCTTGAAAGTGGACCACTGTTGTGCATTGTGCTATTATTCATTTCTCAGTTTGGCATGGAAGGAAGTAGCGTCTGTTTTAGCTCTGTCACTGGAGTAACTTTCTGATGAGGCACAGGCAGGATTTTTTTCATTACCTGAGGCTCCCTCACTTGTGTCATGTTACAGCCTATGTCAAAAAAAATCCTACTGTTATCCAAATACTATGTTAAAGTGGCCTTCGAGTTAATTATTGATGCAAAGTCAGTGTAGGTTTATGCAAAAGAAGCTATGAATAACAGGAACATTATAGGATGTAGGACATAGATTTCTTTTCCCATTTTCTGTCTCTCTCAAGAAATGCAGTAGAGACCATCCTCTAATCACGCCATTGACCGTGCTACACAAGCACAGAGGGAAAAAGTGCACCCTGGCATTGAAGTGTGCGGGCTGGATTCACATATCCTGTTGTCAAGCCCTCCTTGCTGTTGCCTGACATTTCCCTATACTAAATGAATATGTTCCCAGCAGGAATAATCTCAGTGGCAAATTCGCATAGAAGGCTAATGTCAATCACAATAGCAGGCTGGCAGGAGTCTTACTTGCGGTGTGTGTCTGCTTTCTGTACTGACGGTGGACATCTGTTGTGGAAAGGACTTTTTTACCAACTGCTATGTAAGTAGCACATGCCACACATCTCAGGAAGTTATCAAAAGGACAGGAAAAATGTAGATACACTGTTAAAAATTCTGTGCGTATTTTTTGCCACAGATGCTACCATTTTATTAGATTAATTCCTTATTTTAAACTGCTTATTGCATATGATTGTGGTTCTCCCATTTCCTTTCCTCGCTGTAGCCATCCTTCCCTCAGGAATGAATCAGGTCTTTTTTAATAAATATACAAGAATTTAGCCATAAGTATTAAATCACATGCTGTAAAAATAATCTAAGGCTCTAAACCTGTAATACTTCATTTTCTGATGAAACTGTTCATGGGTGATCTGAACCCTTTCCAAAACTGAGTTTTATTTCCTTTTAGATGCACCTAAGCCACCCACGGAAGAGACATACATTCACTCAGATGAATATGGGACTTCTGCAAGGTTCAAAAGATCATCTGCTAAAATTCAGAAAAATGGAAGTCTAAATGTTGAAACCCTTGTTGTGGCAGATAGAAAAATGTTGGAGAAACATGGCAAGGAAAATGTAACAACGTACATCTTAACTGTTATGAATATGGTAAGATGTGATGAAACTGAAGTGTGTTCTCCCTGTAGAATACTGTTATGTCAGAGTAAGATCTTTCATTAGGCAAACAGTGATACCAAAAAGAGCAGGGGCACCTCACACAAGCTTTTCTTCAAGCCTCAGCTAATGCATTACTTAGGTCAAGAAGCTCTTTAAAAATACATCCCTACATTCTCACAGGTCTGGCAGCAGTACTGCAGTGTAAAGAAAAACATAGAATTGCAAAATATTTAAAGTGTTATATTTTACAATACTTGCATAGTACAGAAAAGGCAGATACTCTGAAATTAAAACTTTCATTTCATATAACTTCATGAAGCTTAGTCTGTTTTGTCTGAGGTGTCTCCTTGAAACAAAAATTTATTTGAGAAAGCAGAAATTTATTTTGAGAAGAGTAACCTGATTTAACTAGAAATATGTTTTCCTTTGTGGCTTTACTCTTTAGTTTTGTACTACAAAACTTGAACTTTGAACTCAATTACACTTGATCTAGGAGACCAAGGACAGAATAACGCCCATTGAAATCGATAAGTTTTCAAGTTTTTTTAATAAATGTAGTGGTTTGGGGCATAGTTTTTCTGGGTTAAGCCCTTTTGGATTAATCCTACAACGTATATAACTCCATTAATTTGTAGTGAAAATTGAAGCCCAGTACAATAATAACTCAAGACGTATGTTTAGTGCATTAAAAAAAATACTGTAAATGTAGATGATATTTCCACTTCAATAATTGTTGCAGGTCTCCAGTCTCTTTAAAGATGGAACAATTGGAAGTGATATAAACATTATTGTTGTGAGCCTTCTTCTTTTGGAACAAGAGCCTGTAAGTTGTGTCAGAATTTTTGTGTGGTCTGCTTCATTTGCCTCTGTTCACAGGGAGCACTGAGTGTTCCCACATTACATACGTGAACTTCTATTGGAAGTTTCTTAAGACATAAAGCATGAGATGAAGATAAAAATCACAAAAACCTCCAAAATCACACTTTCTGCATTTCAGTGCTTCTCGGTGTTTGATACTAAAATCTTCATTTCATATACATGTTATTTAGAAACATTGAAATGCTTCCAGTAAGATAAAACTTAACCATTTCTAGCATTTTCTTGAAGAGAAATGGCTGGAATGAGAAATCTACTTAAGAAGTATTTCAGTGAATAAAAATATTTTGGACTGGGCTCTCCAGGATGTGATGATCAGAAGGAGAAAGGAGTCAAAAGTTGCAAACTGAAGATAGCATGTAACAAAAGGTGGGAGTGGAGCCAGTTCTTTCGGCAAGGGTTCTGAGACAAAAGAAGACAAAATTTCTTTTGATGAAAAGAAATTTGTGATGATCTACTTGAAGTGTGATCTACTTGAATCACACCCGTCCTCCACAGAAATCTCCAAACATTTTAATCACAAGGTTCAAAATGATTTGGTGTTCAGCTTTACCAGGAATCAAATATATTTGTACACTGCAGTTCCAATCACTAACTTTGAAAATGCCTGTGTGTCTGGAGGGAGGAGCAGTTTTATTTTACAGTTGTTAACAGATTCATTCATCAACTGAATCAGTCATCGCAGACAGTTAACACTGGAATATATAAGTTTATATAGAACAAATATGAAAAAGTAATTCCTGTTTCCCTAAACTCTTAATCTTTCAATCACCTTTCTCAAAATACTGATGGAAGCATCGTATTTCTGTGTCTGTGAAATACCTGCAGGGTGGATTACTGATTAACCACCACGCGGACCAGTCACTGAACAGCTTTTGTCAATGGCAATCTGCTCTGGTTGGGAAGAACGGAAAGCGCCATGACCATGCCATCTTGCTTACGGGTTTTGATATCTGCTCTTGGAAAAATGAGCCCTGTGATACTTTAGGTATGGTATGAAAACACATTCTGATAAACGTGCGGGTGTCAACAGCAGCATCCTGATTCAGAGACTAAAATGTTTTCAAATAAGCAAGTCCATTTTTGCACATATTGTTAGTCTTCTCCAAGAGGAAAGAACAGTGTTATTTTTACATATTTGTCTTCAGGTTACCTAGAAGAAAAAGACTATTACTGGTATCATTGCCTCAGAAAAAGTGGCCAAATAAGCTATCAGAAGACATCCTTTTGGGTTGTCACCTCTTGAAGGAATATATTTTGAGAATATTTTTGAGCCACTCTGATTTTTTTCTTCTCTTTTTGTGACCACTTGCCCTTTTTGAATAGGATTCCTCCCTAATTTGGGACCAGTAAAGGCATGAGGTAGGGGAGGAATAATCTTTACCAGTAAGGTGTATTTTGGGAGGTTAGGTTTGATTTATACTTCTTATACAGGCGTCCCTTTATTGTCAAATAAAAGTCTGCTGCAATTCCTCCTTGATAAACCTGATGAAGTAGACAACCACCTTCATGCACCACAATAGACTGGCTTATTAGGACCAGTGCAGATGATACACGTATTTGGAATTCTGTAGAGGAACAAGCTATTCTACTGCTTCCTTCCTTCAGGATTTGCACCTATCAGTGGCATGTGCAGCAAATACCGTAGTTGCACCATTAATGAAGATACAGGCCTTGGACTGGCTTTTACAATTGCTCATGAATCTGGACACAAGTAAGTTTCATGAGTCTTCCATGCTCCTTCTATAAATAAATATATAAGTGAATGGAGACATAGCACCAGTTAAAGTGAATCAGTTAAACATGGATCATTTGTACAGAGCTATATAATGATTAGAATGTAAAGAGCATCCAGCTAATGTAATGACCCTATTAAATGTCATCTCTTCAAGGTGGAGGGGCCTTGTTCTGATACTGGTATTTCACAACTGTTTCTAATTTGACAGGAAGCTATGGGCAATTTTAGGCCAGAGTCAAGACTCTTCACTCAGAGGTGTGTCCTTCAGCATGAAACAGTGAATCAGCTGCCTGGGGTGCTTTCTTTTTAGCTTTATTTTTTGACATTTTATGTTATTCCAGGTGATAACCAGAACAAAAAGCTGACAACAATAATCTACAAGCTTCCCACACCATTCTGGTAGACAAATTGCTTGTAGTATCAGTGTGGTTGCTCCAGAAAGAAAAGGACACTGCAGCTTACAGTGTGGAGAAGTGATCTCTCTGAGGTCCCTTTCCCAGAAGACCTGGTGTTCCATAGGATCTGGGAGCCATTCACTTCATTCAACCTATCTTTCTTTGTTCTTTCTACTTATTTATTGCATGATTTGGCTAAAAACAATCTGTGTGGTGGCTTCTGCCTGTCTGTCTCTATATCTATTGGATTTCCATTTGATTTCTATGGTAGTAAGACTGTAATTTTCCTAAGAACCTGCTGTCTCTCAAACAAAATCAGTAATACTCTTCCATGCCACTGCAGCTATTCTCTGAATTGTTTAATTAAGTCTAAAGAAGATATAATGAGGTTTTTTTCCCACATCATTTTGAATTACTTTTTCACAACTTTTTGCCTGGTTTTGCTTTCCAGTTTTGACATAGCTCAAGCTGGAGTCTGTCTAACCACTGGCAGGATAGAAGCATAGGTTCTCTATGTGGTACAAACCTGAAATCAAGGGTCAGATAAAACACGAGCATAGGATCTTTAATTTGTGCAGCACCATTACTGCAGAGAGTATCTTTGAAAAGCAGTGCTGCTGTATTCTGCTGTTTGGTCAAGGCGTGAATCCTTCCGATTCTGCATGACTGAATCAGGACTATTTAGTTTTCATTGTACAAATATGCTCTACAGTATATACTATGACCTAATGTCTATGTGAGTGACCCTTTCACAGGTTTCTGTACATCTGAAGGGAAACAAGGAATTAAAGAATAATCCAGCTACCAGCAAAGCCTGTGGGAATTGTGCCAACACTTTGAATGGGACCAAATATGTAAAATAGATATTTTTCTCCTGTAACACTAATGCAATTTAACTGACCTCAGTACATTTTTAAAGCACTTCAATAAGTATAGGAATCAGGCCCGTAGCTTATTTTTCAAGAATTATCCCCTTTAGTGTCTTAATATTATTCTTTCCTGTTTATTTTTTTATTTGCCTTAAGAGATTATACATGGAATTTTTTTAATGTAGGTTTTTTTTTTCTTTTTTCACCACTGCCTTTGATTCTCATGTTATGCAACCCTTCTTTGGTATACTTCCACACTCCGGTCTAATAAAATGCATCTTACCTCCTGGAAAAAATCTGTGCCAGATACAGAACGTCTTCACAATCATTTGTTCATGTTCCTGAGACTACCTAGTATGCGATATAAGACAACAGAATTTGGTTTCTGTGATACAGAGAGTCCTAGAAGAAAAATCCCTGTGACAGCCTTGGAGGTGCTGAGGTCTACTGTGAATATATTAACCTAAGGATTTCATAGTAGGAGAATATTGTACACACTGTGTGATCCACTGCGTAGCTTCAGTTGTTACGCATTTTTATGGTTTTCTTTAAGTAGTTTGTGTCTTTACCTGAAAGCTTAATGGCTCCTTTGGGCATACAGAGCCCACTGTGTCAGTGGGTACAAACTCTGGATTCTTTGGCTGCAATCTATGCGCACAAAGTTAGTATTTTTAAAAGTATTCTAAAATACTAACTCACTTGGGACTTTGTCTGTTTATGGAAGGAGGTATATATTTTAGCAAGTCTGGAGCCTCAGCTGGTGGCAACACATGCAGTAACTCTGATGAGCCTGCAGTGATTTATAACGGCAGAGGATTGAGTCCAGTAAAGTAGATATTCCCTGAACGTGCACAGATTACGTTCATGAAGTCACCACTGCACTACAGCGTTGAAGTAACAGATTATGAAATTTCTATTCAAAACACATTGAAGTACACAGATGTCCTGGACAGTAAGTAAATAGCAAACAGTGAAAGGAAAAAAACTGAGAATTAGCTCTATTATAACTTTTAAAGTGGTTTTTGTTGTTGCTTGTTATTCTTTATATTATCCTAACACCTCTCCTAGTGAAAGCAGGGCCTCATGATGCTGCAGACTGAGCCAATAAGAGGCAGTATGCCCACTAAAGAGGTTACAGTCTAGACAAAGTAAGTGACAGAGTGTAACAAAGGCGAGGAGAATAAAGTGATTTACCAGCGATAATATAGCACGTTAGCGGCCCAAATTGGAAAAAGAATAATATTTTTATATTTATACCTTGTATTCTATTCATTCAATCCCACCTCTTTTACTCCAGATTGAATGGAGCTATGTAGGTCTTCCCTCCTATTAGGAGGACAGTTATCTTCTATTTTAGAGCTGTGTAACTCTGGTACTTCCCTGCATTCTGATCTCTGTGCTGTTCACGTTAACAAGCATTATCACCAGGCAAAGAAAGGCTCAGCCTGCGTTCACATTTTAAGCTGATAGATTTATAGGCAAGTAAAGCACGACTGAATGTAATGTCCACTACTTCCATCCATCGCACCACAAAACATTTCTCCTTCATGAAAGAGAAATGGTTAAACTGTAAAACCTCTGACAGAGTCTGCAGCTCTAGTACTTATGTGCCAGTACCTTGCTAGGAGCTCACATTGCGGAGCTCCTGTGCATCACCAGTGTGGGTCTGTCTTGAAACGTTACTACCTTTGTCTCATCAGACAAGTGTATGATGGCAAAATTTGAATGCTATTACTTGGAGCTTGTTTCATGCTAATAGTCATTTGTATGGTGCATGTGTTATCTCTTTGGGGCATTTCCTGTGGAGTTCAAGCATAGAGCTGTTACCCAGAAAGTTTCTTCTGCCCCATATTTTGTCTTGCTTCTGATTAAGCTAGATTTTCACTCTCACACCTGGTTTTCTTTTCAGCTTTGGTATGATTCATGATGGAGAAGGAAATCCTTGTAGAAAAGCTGAGGGTAATATTATGTCTCCCACACTCACAGGAAACAATGGAGTGTTTTCTTGGTCTGTATGCAGCAGGCAGTATCTCAACAAATTTCTCAGGTAGGTTAGATGTAAATCTGGGCTGGTGCCAGAGAATGTATCTTTAGTAACTGGACTTGAACAGGCATAGAAATGTCTGAAGTGTGAAATTCACCTCTTTTAAAATGTGCTCAAACCAGCGTACCACTTGAGCCCACACACTTGGACTTACGAAGCATATAGGTGGTATAGCATATAAGTGGTTTTGTCCCGCCTCATTTCAAAAGAACGAATTTCACCCTCCACGAATATCCTGCAGTAATGACTGGCATATCGTTCTTTCGTAGGCATTCCTGTCAGCAGCTCGGCCTATTAGAGAATTAGTAGGAAGTGAACACAAAAGAGGGCAGACAGAGTGGTACCAAAGCCATTACAAAATGTAAACTAACATCAGTGGCCTTTCTCACTGGAGTTTCTCTCTTGATCTAGCTCATGTCATGAGTAAGGACATTTTACATGTTTCAGGTTTCTCAGGGAAAAAAGAGAAAGATGTCAATTATTTCTCCAGCATGTTGGCATTACTCAATGCTTTTAAAGGAACTGGGTTTCAGTCTGTGTTTAGTGTCATCAGAATTGCAGTCCTTTCCTGTACTAGCTTTCTTATATTTTGTTTTTTGTATATGGACAGACTGTACATGACTGCTAAAAAATGTGCTAAGACCCAGCTCCAATACAGGCAATTTAGATGTTAATTCCTTAGAGTGAGAAGCAAGCACCTAGATAGTTCTGTGGATCTGATCCTTAAATTCCAAGTTAATATCTAGTAGCCTGCCAGAAAAGGTGACAGAGTTCTGGTGAATTTTTTCCGCTGCAATGATGCAAAGCATTCAAATTGCAAACTAAAAAGTCACGTAAGCCCTCCCAACACGCAGTAGTCCAAGAAACTTACACTTGGAAAATAAATCCAGCATAGAGTGACCTTCTGTATACATGGGTTCTCAAGCATATACAAAGGAAAAAAGGTGGACCATAGGGTACCTTTGGCCATGAGCTGGACACAGCCAACCCAAAGCACACACACTGCTGCGGCCTTCTGTTTTTCGATCCACACAAAGCAAATGCTAAAATCAGTGTGCCTTTGATTCTGTGGATTCCTGATTTTGGAAATCCATTTAAGGGAAAGCACCAGACTAGATCACCTTGCTCTTGGTTATATAGGAATAAAGGGAGGAAAATGATTTGACATCATTCTTTCTTGTTGTCGCAACAGTCCCAAAGCCTGGAAATTCCTGCTTCCTTAAAACTTTGCAGGTCAGGCTACCAACAAGATGTCAAGATCTTTTGACTCCTGCAAGCAGCTATTCTCATTTCAGTGCATACCTCTACAGCTAGTTAAAGGTACTGCATACCATATTATATGTTTTTGCTGGTCTGTAGCAAATTAAAATACTTTGATATAAAGATCATAGTCATGATTAATATACATTCTCATTATAGTACAGCTCAAGCTGCCTGCCTGATTGATGAACCTAAGCAAACAGGACAGTATGAATACCCTGACAAGCTGCCAGGGCAGATCTATGATGCTGATACCCAGTGCAAATGGCAATTTGGAATGAAAGCAAAACTGTGCAACCTCAGCTTTGTAAAGGTACCTATTGATATCCTTTTGAAAAGTTAAAATTACATTAGAGAATTGCAGTACACTAAGTGCAAGTAATACAGTGTTCTTCAGAGGCATGGGCTATTTCTCTACCTTATCTTGCTTGGCAATTTGCTTTGAAGAATATCACAATCCCGGGGGAGTTTCAGGAGGAAATGTGTTCTTTCCAGGAGTCATAAGGAGTGCAGTTGAGTACAAAAGACCCATGAGCCCTTGCCTGTCAAACTAAGGGAAATTAGCAGGCAGGAGTTTTGATCAAAACTTGCACAGGGTGTGGGGTAAGAAGGACTAAGTTTCTTGTGTTTTGTTTTACTCTTACGCATTGACAGCAAAGTCTGGAAAACATCTGTAGGGTTATTTAAGAACAATAAAAACATAACATACTCTTGAGTTTGTGATGAAGGATTAATTTAGATTAACCCATTATTATACTGACTGCTACACTCCTTGCTGATCTCTTCAGAGAAGACATTTTATTAAATAGACTGGAGTGTTCATTCTGAAAATCTGTCTTGTCATTTCTTTTACTCCTGTTATTAACCTGGAGTATTTTGATTTATTTTATATTAACAACATTTATCAGGTGATGGCAGCTGTGTTTCTTCTACACCTAATAAACAAAGAGGAGAGAGTGAACAGCACTGTGAAGAGACAGTTTTCCAGATATCTTCTGTTTTAGAAAATCTGTTCTCTTCACAGTATTATAGTCCCTGTGGACTTTATGAAATTTTAGCCTTGAGCTTTTTAAGATCATTTTTGTTCTCCTATAGTCTCACACTCAAAATAACTTTTAAAAATACATATGAAATGGTGCATAAGCAAGAGGACAACATACAGGATATAGCTGTGGTATGAATCTTAAACCCTGGATTTTCTAATTTCAGAGAAGTTTTTATTTATATGGCTTTTAAGGTAGCAAAGGCACGTACCATTGTTACTCTTTCTAAATGCCAGGAAATAATGGGAATTATGAGTACTACAGTGAGTACATTTTCCTTTTCAGGATATATGCAAATCTCTCTGGTGTCACAAAGTGGGTCACAGGTGCGAGACAAAGTTCATGCCGGCAGCAGAAGGAACAGCTTGTGGTATAAGTATGGTAAGTTGTTTTATAAGTAGGACAATGTCACAGAATAATTTAATTGTATGCATTAATTACAGCAGGAGTTAGATCAAGACTTCAAATTCCACTCTGATAGAACCATTCCTTAAGCCCTAGTACTTGCTATACTGACTAAGGCCATCGTGCATATTCTCATCAGTGATCACACTAGAAGAGCATGGTTTATTTCTTTCAGTTGAACCTCCTAATTTATGCTTATCTATAGTTACCAAAATATTTTCTTTTGCTGAAATGTTTCTTCCAGTAGAATATTGTTTTGATTTTCAAGTTACTGACAAGTGCTCTATTTTGCTTTTTCTCTTTATGTAGTATTTCATAACTGAATCATGAAAGGAAGACATTTTAGCAGAATTTTAGCAGGCTATTTTTAAAGTACATGGATTAACAGGGATTTTGGGGGAAGAGTAAGCAAAAAAAGACACACTCAAAGAGAACAGTTTTGAAAATTTGTACCTCAGACATCTTCAGCTCAGAACCTGGACAAAGACAGTACTTCTCTATACTACTGTATGGATCAATGTCCTACCTCACAGACCTTGTCCAACTGTGAACATCGAGTTCAGTGGACGACCTCATGTTTATTATGGTTAAGCACCAGAGCTTTTAAATGTGGATTTTTTTCTTTTTTACGTCTACTAGGTACCACTAACTCTGTTGGGATATTTTTTGGTATTCTTTTGGCAGTGGTGTCGAAGAGGACAGTGTGTCAAATACGGCGATCATGGACCCAAGCCTGTAAATGGCCAGTGGTCTGCCTGGTCCGAATGGTCGGAGTGTACTCGCACGTGTGGAGGTGGGGTCACATATCAAGAAAGACACTGCAATAATCCAAAGTAAGACATAGATATGAAAAGGTGGTTTTTTAAATATATAAACTATTATTTATGTTATTAGAACAAAAAAATAAGAGTCTATTTCTGTAGGGAAATAATAAGTGTGAAAATGTTTCTAACAGCTTTCTTTCATGTCCAGTATGACCAATGAGTAGCTGAAGGACACAAATATGTCCTGATACTAGAAAGTAGTGGCTGTCTGAAGACTGCTAGAGTACTAGAACATTACAGCCCAACTTTTCTCAGTTTATTTTGTGACACTACAGTTTATCAAATACCTGCAGAAGTAGTGAAACGCCACACAGACATATTGACATCTAATAATTTAAGAACAAGGGAAAAAGGCCTTAAAAGCTACTAAGACTTCTGATGAGATAATATTATCTAGGATAATAAACCAAAAATGTTTAAAGTCAGTATCACAATGGTTGTAGACAGGTATCTTTATACGTCTGTCATGTTCTTTGCATTCTTTTATGTTTCACAGTTCAGGATAAAGTTGCTGAACCCTAGAATTGCATGCTAGCTCCTGAAACATTTCTGGTATTTTCTTCTAGTGAATGCCTTACCACTGTAAATACTACTATTATAATATTATTAAAAAGTAGAGGTGAAGTGTTATCTGACCATCTTTCTCAAGTACGCAATTCACTTCAACTTACAACAAAAAAAGGATTTCACTGTTTTATTTCATACACAACTTCAACAGGCATAGACACATGTATTCTTCATTGCTCACAATAAAAACAGCATTTAAACTGCAGTAATAAAAAACAGAGAAAATATGACACAGTTTATATGAGGCTGTAAAGAAGCCTCACACCTACTATACAGTGCTGCAGTAATAATATCCATGCTTCATATACTATGTTACAGGAAAATGTGAGTTAGTTAAAATAGTCTTTATTACCCTCACTCAGTCAAGCCAATTTTTGCAGATCCATAGCACAGCATTTTCTTAGCTGTTTCTATTGCTTCTCAGTGTATTTTGATAAATAAAATAACTTGGATAGTTTTTCTGTATTAAACTATTTAGCAGGAGAATGCAGGGTCTCGATTACATGTCATGCACATATCTTGATCTTCCTACTTTGGTCCCTGTTTTGCCTGCTAAATTTGAATGTTATTCTTTGCATTTATTCGTAAGGCTTCCCTTGCTCTGCCTGTGTGACGGAAGAATGTCCAGTAGTTGGAATGTTTCCATTTGGTGCACAGTTATAACTGATAATTATTTCGACTGGTCTTCAAACAGAAGCTCTTTAACATGAGGGCTTTCTGCTACTGTGGCATTATGGATTTAAAGCTTGCATTCAGAGTGATCTATTTGTTCTAATTAAAATAAGACTTTATGCAAGACTTGAAGTAACCCAGTAAGACTTGATACCCGCACTGGAACATGTTTATACTAAATTTATTATTTTACTATATTAATGATAATTCAGTTAGAGCAAAAAAAGATACGATGAATCTCTCTCTGAGCGGTGAAATGACAGGACTATAAATAAGCCATACACACAAGAGTGTTTGAATATTTCCCTTCACAACATTTTTGTATATATGTGGAATCATTAGAAAAATTATACCATCCATTTTCAGTGTGATACCACATGGAACGATTTATAACCCAGTCACTGTCCATTGTTCACCTCTATAACTACATATAAACAAAGAATAAGGATTCCTTTCTTATTGAACTTCTGAAATAGATTTCAGATGCTTATATATTTCAGTAAATATATATATATTATTTCATATGCAATATATTTATTTCACTTTTCCTAATCCAGATTTGTGTAGGAGCTAATGTTTATTTTGTTCAAAAGCTCGATAGATTATTTTGGATAGCAAAATTTTAAGAATGACAAAGAATAAAATGTGTGTCTGTAAGAGATGAGGACAAAGAGCGTCAATCTCTGAAGAACTGACTGGACTCTAAAATGAGGCTTTTAAATAACTAGTCCACTTTTCAAAGTAACTGACTTCTTAAGAACTTTGAGGGATATTTCTAGGTTTCTGGTGACTTTAAAGGTGACACATCTTATCAGAAGCTCAAAGATAGGTGAAGAACACAAAAATCTTGTTACCTGTGTTTGTATGTGAAATTCTCCTCTTGCAAATAACATCCAACGAATTCCATCCCTTTCGCTTGGTAACTTTAAGACAGACCCTGTGACCACACCCAAACAGCTCTGGGTATGGCTCCTGAATTACCACCAGAGTTACGTATGAATTCATACTGAAAACACCTAGGGAGGTCATCTGTAGAACACAGAACTATGTAGATTTGCTAAAATCATTATGTATCTGTAAATTGTCACAGTGTAGTGTCACGGATCTGGTTTTCATACATCGCTACGTTTTGCAATTGAGGTACTTTTCCAGGATAGAAATAGATTACATAATTTAATAATTTAGTTGGGAAAGAACCTGAAGAGTGCCCGAGGGATTTACATTAATACCTAAATCGTACCTGTGGGACCGCATCCTACCCACTTCACAATGGTGCATTGTTCAGTAACAGTAGAGTGGAGTTTTAGGCATGTATGCAATCAAAATTTTAACTAAATCAAAATTGCTTGAATGCATCTTTTCAATCTCTTGTGTACAGTATCTGTAGCAGTGATTACAGGCAATGCAGATGTAAACTGATGCAAAGTAATGACGCCAATTAAAAATGAAGACTGTAAAAGGCCTTGTAGACCTTTCAAATTTGTGCAGAAGTCAGCATTGTAATAGTATCATAATATGTGCAGAAACGTTCTCACTTGGACTTAAATGATTTCAAAACATGGAAAAATAGGTGTCCAGAATTTCACAGTCTGTTTCCCTTTGAAATGCATAAAATACTTCACTTGATCAGATTAATTCTAGGATTTCTCGCTCTTTATGTTGCATTGCAGTGAATATCCCTTTTATCTGCATTGTTAATAAAGTCTATTCTTAAAAGGGTACTGCAGGATAAATTTAAGATACCCTTGTAGCACTTTAATATTTAAGTCCTATATGAAGTAGAGTTATTTACATCTTTGCACTTACTTACACTCCTACAAGTCATTCTTGGAGACTGTATTTTTGCTGGCTGTTCTCACCAAATGTCTCCCTTTTCCAATTATCCTCAGCCAAGCCTCGGCTCTGACAGCCTCTGTCCATGCAGGTATCTTTACCTGTGCACGCCAGCGCTGGGGAGGGACACAGATGGGTTAGAACTTTAGGCTCTCTCTGTTTTAGGAGCACTGTACCACTGCAGAAATACTGGAATAGTCCTGGGGCAAAGTGTTCCCTTATAAGTGCTGCTACACTACCAGAGCTTCTGTAGGCAAACCGAAATGTCCTGGTGTATAAACATCACCAATAGACGTGTGATTTTGTCATTGTAGATAATAGTCTTTCTCAGAAGTTGGGGGTTGTAGAGCTACATCTAGTTTCCTGTGAATTACTTAATTCTTACTGACATCTTGTTGGTAAAATTGAAGGTAGGGAAGTTTCCATAATTCTCTGGCCAATAGTTTCAGTAATGGGAGTGTACTCTAATACTGAAATGCTGTAACAGAGCTAGGAAACAGAATTCCTCTTTCAGTGCTCCCTTAGTTTAGTTGAATTTTATACCATCCTCAAATGTGAGACTTGCTAGAAATCACGATCTAGCCATAAATAATTCTATTATATTGATTGTTTGGTGGCATTTCCTTGGAAGGAGGTTGCTTCTTTTCCTTACACTACAGCAGATTTGTTCTCTGGGGCTGAAGGAGGTCAAAAATCATATGTGTGCTGAAGCTGCAAAGAAAGTCTGTAGAGAACTGAGTAAGGACCAAACAGTTTGGCTGCCTCAACTCAAACCCCTCACCAGTTGCGCAAAGTCAACATAAATACTCCCTGACTTCACTGACATTGAATATCCTCCCTGCCCTTCACAATCTGAATTGCCACCAACTAGGACAGAAAATTTGACTTCAGGACCTTCACTGTTACACCCAGTCTCAGCGTAGCTAGTAAGTGACCTCAGGAAAAGTCAGTGGAAGCTGGGCTTTTTTCCAGAACACATTTTGCTGGTGCTTTAAGCCAGTTTTAAATAGAGTGGCAAGTGTGTTTGCACCTCTTCCTTTGAAAGGCTGTTTTGCAGCCCAGAATTCTGGAAAAGGCAGATATTGTGTACATGCAAAGCTGACACAAAACATAAAATCCAGCCCCCAGCTTGGTCAGAGGGTTAGACATAGAGGGTTAAAATTTATAATGAAGCAAACAGAAAAAGCACCTGGATTTTCTCAGCCATATTGCACCAAACTGTCTCCGTATTACTCCAGTCAGATGCATGTCAAGAGAAGCTGCATGGAATCCTTGATATGGGGAACAGTTACAACAAAAAATTTAAACAAAAAATATATTGCTACTGTATCTTTCATACTATTACTATTGTTAGTTAATATGCTATTATTATTCACTATCTTTTCTATTGTTCTTATTCTTTTCCTTAATGTCTATTTAACATGCACAAACTGCCCACTGAAGATCATAGTTTGTCTTCCAAGTATGTATGTTCCCTAATTGAAAAAAAAAATAAAAATAAATGTATGCAAGTGCAGCATTGTTACATTTCTTTTCACTGGACTGAAGAAATTGTATAATACGACAAACAGTTTTTAGAATTTGGTGTTTTGATGATATGGCTCGGTACTTGCAGATGTATATCTGAGCATTGTGGAACTGCAAAAATAACAGCAGTGAATTCCTGTGTAGATCCATAAGGAATACAAAAGCGAGTGAATACATTTCTCAGCAGCTTGTGAGACCTCTCAGTCACTTTAAAAAGAGCAAGTCTTACATTCTACGTTGTTTTAAGTTTGTGTGCATAGACCAAATAGTTAAAAAAAATATTATTCTGATAATGTAAGATACTAGAAAAGTAACAGAATATGATCTTTTCATTCTGTCCAAAATTAAGGGCGATGCCCAGGTAAGGTTTGCTGAAGCAGATGTGACATGTTTAAAGTTATCCATGAATTTCCAACATTTTCCTAAAGCACAGTCCTTGTTTCCTTTGACTGTTTAAAAGCACATTTTTCCAAAATGATTTACAAAACAAATGAACAACCAAATGTAGTTATTCATTCTGCTTATGTCTGATCTTTGTTATGTTACCCTTTATTAACTCTTACTGTGATAGATAATTCTTTGCACATGTTCATTCCTGGGTTAGAGCACAGTAAAAATAGCTGCATAACAAGATCGAAACCAGCCAATACCAAATAGCCCTATAAATTTAAATTAGTGAAAACATGCCTCACCTCTAGATGGCTGCATCTTTGCTGAGTTTGCATTGATCCGAGCTGATAATTCATGGCAACCACTTTACTTAGTTTTAGGAAACCATGAAAATGAATGGCCCATATAAGAAATAGTAATCTCCTGAGATTATACGCCCTCTCATTTTCTCTGTGTTCTCATGGACATGGAACATGTCAATCATATAAAAAGTAGGTTTCACACAATAATTATTTTTTCTTTTTTTTTTTTTTTTAGGCCACAACATGGCGGCAAATTCTGCCAAGGTTCCAGTCGTGTTTATCAACTTTGTAATAATCAGCCATGTCCGGCAAATAGCGTGGACTTCCGTGCCCTGCAGTGTGCAGAGTACAACAGCAAACCTTTCCGGGGGTGGTACTACAAATGGAAGCCATATACTAAAGTGGAAGGTAATTATGCCACAGCTCTGATGGACAAAGGCAATTGCAGGAAGCGAGCTCTAAGATGAAATTCTTCCATATTCCATTCAAATATGACTCTAATGTAAGCAAACAGAAATTCAGTTGGCTTCTTGGAGAAGTTTACTTTCTAGCAGCCTCCTGTGTGATACTGCCTGTGTGAACATGCAGAATTGAGTTTGGTTGTGAATTTAAATCTTTGTCCTTAGAGTGACTCCCTGGCTGTTGCTACTCCTCTCTTTCATTTCACATTACACATCAGTTGATGTAAAACCAAACCAAAACAATTTCCATGGACTTTTCAGCATGGGAAATGTGAGCTCCCACAATAACACTACCAGAGTCTTCCTTCCCTTGGAATGTTCTCAGATCCTGAAACATAACAATAAATCAACCTTTTGACTTTTCTGCTGGTATAGTCCCAAGAGAATTGGAAAAACAAACAATGTACTGGCATAATTTTTTTAAATTCATCTAAGAGACCATTATAAAGTTCAGGTCTCAATAGCTATTTCTTGTCTTCTGTACAAGCGAAGTTTATTTTTACTTTATACATCTTAATTTTGCAAATATTTTCAATCTATCCATTTTATCAGATACAACAAATATTTTCTGCAGTCTGAAACAATAGTTTGTAGCTGCAATTGCTACTACTTCTATCAAAGTGGCTGGATTATGTCACATTGTAGCTGCTTTGTGTAGCACCTCTACAAATTTGCTTCTGATGATAATCAGTGTATAATTATGTACATCTATACATACACGTACATGTAACTTTCATTCACAGCCTGATTATATTTTCTTCAAAAGTTTTTGCTGACAATTTTCATGGGTATTTTTCTGTTCCTAAGAGCCAGTATGAACAGAGGAGAGAGGAAATATGGTTTCATAGCACACAACATGTTGTATAAGATGGAGAAAAATGCAGCTTGTTTAACAGGAGCTAGCATAGCCTACATTGCTTTTAAAGGTAGAGGCTGCATTTAGTAGAAGAAATAGGAGCTTAAAATTAGGGACAAAGGGCATAATGTTCAAAAGCAAGACACCCCCAAGTGACTCTGAACTTGACAATGCCTGACCTTACACTCTGAGCTGCTTTCATCATCTCCCCCAAGATCTACATTTATAGTCCCGAAAACATGATCTGAGTTTCAAAATTGCTACAGATGCCTTCCCTCCTCAGAAAGTATTATTGAAAATCCAGCTGCTCCTTTAAGAATAAAAGGATACAGTTTTGAATCCAATTTCATGTCCTTAAAATTTTTCTTATGCTGTTTTATTGTATAAAATTATGTATTTCAGCACTTGTAATGATATTTACAATTGCATGACTGTTTTTGTCTATGTAGAAGTGATCAGCTCTTTATAAGCATAAGATACCATCCATGTACAAGAAGATACTTGATTGACAATGGCTGGGATTTTTCAGAGGAAAAGCACTTTTGTCAGGGGAAACTCTGGCCCAAGCCTTAGCTTTCAGCTGAACTGCTGATTTGTGCCATCTTACATCTTTTTCAAATTTTAACTAAAAATTAAATAAAATTATTTCAATCTCCTATTTCTCTCTCTCAAAAAAAAAGACATTTGAAACTGTGAACCAGTAAAAGTGAAATCAGGGCCACATCAGCAAAGCTAATGCAATGTGCATATTTTCACACTGTTTCTTAATGCTTAATTCTGTGTGCAGACAGTCAAACCCACAGGTTGTTTTAAAATTGCATAATATAAGCTACTGTATTTGGCTACATTTCTGTCCATCTTGGAGTCCTTGTATGTAACCAGACACAATAAATCCTTGTAGCTTGTCATCTAGGATGCAGGAAGAAACCATAGCAAAGTGCTTTTTTTTTTTTTTTTTTTTTTTTAATTTAAATAGTGCTGCAGGTCAGCTAATAGTTTCTTGTCTTCTTTTTTGTTGTTTTTCTTTTCCCCAGAGGAAGACAGATGTAAATTGTACTGTACAGCTGAAGACTTTGACTTCTTCTTTGCAATGTCCAGCAAAGTGAAGGATGGAACTCTGTGTTCTCCAAATAAATATGATGTTTGCATTGATGGAATATGTGAAGTAAGACAAAATTAAGCTTTTTACAATCCTAATGTCTAATTTGTTGAAGTGGGCAGTTGACTCCTTTATGGAAAATGCAGTTGTTTCCTCAAATTCCCTTGTGTCCGAGTCCTTCATTTGTGCCTTTTTGGTTGCAGCAAGTAGGGTGTGATCATGGCCTTGGTTCCAAAGCTGTACTGGATGCTTGCGGAGTTTGTAAAGGAGACAATTCAACATGCAAGTTCTTTAAAGGCCAGTATTTAATCCAGCACAAAGCTAACGGTAAGGAAAGCTGTTCCATGTGATCATCAGCTCATTGCTCTGCTGTATCCCCATGTAATATATATGACTCCTTGCTCATTAGGGCAGTGGCTGAAAGTCCAGATGTGAACTGAAAATCACAGGGAGAGTGAGAGGAGAGTTCACATTTCTCCTGTTTCTTGGTAACAAGAAAGCTAGAAGCATAAGTCTTGGTTAGTTCATTTGCAAGCATTCCTCTTGATTCTTAAGCCACATTTTCCCTTTACGTGTGGATTTCCTCTTAAAAGAGATTTTAAGTGAAAAAATAGCTGTCAACAGCTCTGACAGGAATGGGACTGTAGAAGATATAAAAAGCGATACACAGCATAATGCCAAACATGACAGTGTTTCCATGTCCATTTTCAAATTAAGCTGGCTGGACACTGTCCAGCTGATTCAATGGATGATCCAGTCCTTGGGAGGTGGACTTTTCTGTAGCAGACTGTCACAGGCTTCTTGTGAAATAATCTCACTAGGCTGCATTTTCCCAGGCATAAAATGCAGATAATATTTCTTTACCCATGGGGGTATTTTGAGGATCCATTTACAGCAGATCATAAGACATGTCAATACTACAAGTCATATAGACCAGGAAACCATTTAGGATATAGTAATACAGAGATACAATGCTAGGAAAACAATCTGAGCTGAATTCTCTGTGAAATCAGCTGTGTGCAGCTCATGTCTGAGGTTGTCTCAGATGGTGCCTCATCTGACTGTAGACTGAGATCTCTACATGCTCCGAGTGCAGGGGATCACAGCAGGGAGATCCAGTGGTATAGAGGGCTTTGAGAGAGCTCTCTGCATCCCCCTGCACCTCACCTCAAAAACCTTGCCCGTGATGGAAGCAGCACCTTCCAACTACTGTAGGGAACTACAGGCAGAACATGGTACAACAATTACACTGAAACCACCTTTAGTCTGTTCTACATTTTTGTAAGGTGAATTTGCTTTTCCTTGCCTTTAGTCATAAAGAAAAATTCCAAGAATGGAAATACCTCAGAGTTACTCTGATTAGGGGCTGTGTGTGTGGGGGGGGGGGGGTTAAAAACCAGCACTGTTTTCTCCTTGTGAAAACAGAGTAACTTTGGTGGAGCAGAACAGCTGCCTTCAATATCTTTTAAACAGCAAAAATTTCAAAGTGGCTCAAAACTGATAGGCCTTGTCTGTTTGACCTCTGCAAAAATGTTGCTCCCTTGTTTCATTTCAGATTACTATGCTGTGGTCACAGTTCCAGCAGGAGCACGCAGCATACAGCTCCAGGAAATGCAGAGCTCCACCAGCTACCTTGCAGTGCGTAACCTCAGTAAAAAGTATTATCTGACAGGAGACTGGACAATTGACTGGCCAGGAAAGTTCTCTTTTGCTGGAACAGTTTTTGATTATCAACGCTCTTTTAACCATCCAGAGAGTCTATATGCTGCAGGACCGACTAATGAGACCCTGGTCTTTGAAGTAAGCTTTCTTCGGTTTATTCTTCCCTTGATGTCTATTACAGAATCAGTAACGACAGCTTTAGCTCTGTGCTGTAGCTCTCAGCAAGATTAAAGAACAGCACTGAGTCATGATAGTATTCAGGCTTAATTGTGTGATCATGCTAGATTGAAAGGCCTTTCACCAGTATCAAGGTCTGACGTTTACTAAACTGTTACAAATTCAGTGAAAAGGAAGGTGCATAAACCACGCTATACAGCGTTATTTCTCAGTTGCTGCACAATGGTAACAGAGATCATAAATGCACCCCATAAATGGTATACCATAAAACTCAGTGATGTAAAAATTAAATCTAACAATACGGCAAGGCTTAATGGTGACAGTTTCAAATCATGCTTCTGAAACTGCAGGTGCATGTAGCCATTTTTAGTGGGACAGAGATGATCAAAGTCCCACACGTGGGCTCCTCTGTAATTTCATCTGATTCAGTTGTATTGGTGATCGCATCTAAAATAATGAGTTTTATACAAGTTTCTCTCTCAAGTCAAATTTGTATCAGCTACTCTGTCTGCCAGATGTCCTGTGTTGAAACTAGATTTAGAGTAGAAAGTAAATTTCATATTTACGTGGTTTGCTCCAGTGTTACAATTTTGAAAGTGGCTGCTAATACTCCTGTTCCCTCTGCATTAGGTTACTTTACTAGATTTTATTTTAAAATGCATCAGAACATCTTTACTCCCTCTTAGCTGCATTAGCTTTGTTAACTTTGTTAGAAAGCTCTGGCAAATCCTTGGCTTTGTAACTCGTCTGTTAAGTCTGTTTTGATGAATCCTTCCCTGTGAGAAGGAAGGAGCCGTCCCCAGATGGGATTCAATTCCTTCCCGCACCTTCCAGCAATCCTCTGCTCAGCTCACTACCAAACACGTAGCTTCCTCTGCCGTGCACTTGGGGAGCATGAGAGCGAGCGCGGTGCCTGTCCTCTGAGGCAGCAGCAATCTGTGGTTCTTCACCCCATCCTGTAACGCCGTAACTGCAAACTGCAGAAGTTCGGCAGGAGCGGGCAGCTGAGAGCTCTGCGTCCCGTCTCCCCTACACAGCTTTGTTCTGTTAAACTAAGAAACACACTAAGTATAGACCGTGACGTGAAATATATTCTTCAAGGATTATTTAAACTTGCAGAACTATTCAGTAAAGTGTTTATTTGGAATACTGAAGAGCCTTACTGCAATTTGTACTGATTGAGTAGTGTAGTTAAATGTATCTCAAGAACCACTGAAGTTCACAGACCACGAACACATGTTAAAGTACTTTAGGATGAACACGTGTTTCAGAACAGACAGTTTGACATGGGCTAAGGGTGTGTGTTTTCACAAATTCCTGTCACAATTTGCAATGCCTTTTAAAAACATCTTTTCTCACTTGAAGAATTTTCATTTTGGGTATGTATGTTAACAGGGGTGCTTTAGTCCAAGGATGAGTTTGCTCTACAAGTTACAGACATACTTCCCTGTCCTCAAATCATCTCCAAAATAGCTTTATACCAAAGAAACAAGCACACTTACAAATACTATGAAATGTTAAGCTGAACTCTCAGGAATCTTTTTTGTCATAATACAAAGTAGGCTGAACTGTATTATTATAGAGCTGAACTATGAATAATAAACTGCCTGCAAGATGACTTGGCTGCATATTGTGCACATACTTTGCAGAATAAAGATTAAAGAGAAGAGTTTTAATGCCAAATAACACTTCTATTTTCATCCTATCAAATTATGCTAAACAGTTTTATTAAGATTTAACATTTAACTGGAGGCTATTATTCCTTTGAGAGCTTATTTAAACTTCCCTTGTATTTTTATTGAAATACCTACACCACTGGCACTGGTGAGACTCTAACGACTGAAAACGTTACAGTTACGTATTCCCCAATTATATATACCTATGAACTGTAGTTACAATGTTTTTTCCTTTCAATTATTTAAGCAGCATTCAACAAGCTGAATTCTGAAAAAATTACAAAATTTTGAGTGCTCAGAGATCTGCATTATTTATGATTTATCAGTAACTCTAGGCAGCAAAAATGCCAACGAAAACTAAAGAAATACGCTTTTATGGGAAAACACACATATTGCTGAAGAGCTGTTTGTAGCAGTAATAATGAAACAAATCCTACTTTGACTAGAACTACTAGGACTACCAGAAACTGGTAGGCTGAAAAAAAGAGCTTTTAAACATGCTGCATTGTAGCTTTGTGTCTATTTTTCTCTCATCTGTAATTTTCAAGGAGCATACAACTGCCAGAAATTTTTTATTCGGTTAAACTGGTTTTCAATAAGATAAAGCTTTCCAGGGATCAGACCTCACCTTCTTCCTGTAATCTTCAGATATTTTTTCCTTTATTTTTTGATTAGGTTGTATTAGAAATAAATTTAATATTTATTTTCTAGACTTTTTTTTCCTGCAGAATTCAGTGCAAGCCCTTGTAAAAAAGAACACTGCAAGTATTGAGAAACTGAATAAATTGCATGTGTAAATACAGGAACTGTTATTATTCTGGTGGTCAGAAAATATAAGGTTTTGTAGTTAGACAGATTAACACATCTTGTGCCTGTTTAATTTTGTAGTCGTAGCTCTGCTAGACATTTGTGTGGAGACTCAAATGGTTCAGGTTTTCGACTGTGTTTCTGAATGCAGCTCATCCTGCACGTATCCAGAAAGTTCAGGTTATACACATCCTGTGAGCAACACTCGCAGGAGAGGATGGGACCAGTGCTCTCCAGGTATGGGTCCAGACAGGTCTGGCAAGTCTGTGCTCAAGGCAATCACTTCCTTTGAAATGCAGTCATTCCCCAAAATATTTTCTTGAAAGAGACATCTGAAGCATGTATTAAGTGAGAAGGAGGAAACCCAAATAAGAAAAAGAAATATTAAAATTCCCTGCTGTCTTGCATATCACAAGTTCAGCCTTGCAGTTCTATGGAATGTTTCGTATTTGCATCTTATTATGTTCCTATGCAGGTATTTTTCAATACTTTAGCTGAGCATATATCACTTCATTGGACTTTAAAGTCCTAAACACTATTCAAAAATGGATAAGAGACAAGAAAAAGATTGATAAAGTACATTTCTTATTTACCCTGGAATGTCACAAAAATGTAAATAAACATATGTATTTACATTTATTTTACGTATGAGACATTCCAAAGAAGGCAGTGAATCTGTCATTTAACTAGGTTGTGGGAGAAAAAATACAAATTATAGTGGCCACATATTTTCTGACAAGGAGGAGAACATTGTGAGATGAATGTGGAATTAAATGAGAAGGACTAATACTATTTCCTGAGCACAATTACTAGAAGTGTAAATCCGTGATGAGATTTTAGAATTCATCAGAACTCTTTCTGGATCGATCAAGAATTAATTCCACAGGTGGAGGGAAGGCCAAGAAACCACTGCCCTTCATAATTTGTGTATCTGTATCCTTCTGAAGTTAGTATTATGGATACTTGGATGATGGTGGGTTTGTAGAAACCAGTAAAAGCTGAAAGGAAAGATATTAATGGATTCAGCAGGCAGTTCCCAAAATGATCAGCTTCAGGTTAGATGAAATAACAGACAATGGTTAAAGGAGCAGAAATATGAGAGTTAAATGATAATCCAGATCCAAAATTAATGCAAGTTCTTAAAAACACGCTTTCTGTAGCATAATTGTCTCATCTTAAATGGAAACATGCTGGAATTTTTCTTAAATGTAGTTGAATGTATTCAGTTCATTGATCTGTCATTTGGTCATAGGTAATCTAAGGTCAGCACTTTCAATTTAAAGACCTTGTCTGTTTTGCTGTTAAATGAAAAATATTTAACTTCATGAGAAACAAACAGTAAATCCATCATTTAAATCCGCTTATCTGCCTTTGCAAATAGGGCTGCCAGCGGGCACCACTGAACGCTGAAAATACTTTCCAGCAGAAGCTAGCAGAGCTCAAGGGATGGGGCCATCACAGGCCTCTATCAATACAGAGCTCGTATGAGCTTCACGCGTGACAGCCATTTGTTGAAACAGCCACCCTCCACAACTCACTGAAATTAAGAGAAATACTCTGAAAGGGTAGGAGGAAGTGAACTGCTATGTTGGCATGAAAAATACTGCATGACAAGGGATTGATAAACCAACTTAAAACCACAAGAGTTTAATGTATCAATAAACAGATGAAGAGTTGCCTGAATTAAGAAGTCATGTGCGATTTGAGAAAGCCCTGTAAAGTTTTTCAGGATGAGATAGGATGCTCACTGAAGTCTACCTCAAACTTGGTGAACTATTGACTCAATAAATTGTGCAATCTTTGTGAAAAAAAGGTAGCTTATTTTGACAGGTGGAGAGGATGCTTTGCAAAGGGGCAGACATTCACGGGAAGAGAAGGTGAATGGAGCTTCAAGGCAGGAACATGTCTAATTAAAACCAGTAAATCACTTCCTCTTTATCAATAATGGAAAAAAAGAGAAAGGAGGCCAGGTGGAATGACTTTACTGATGATCTGGCTACCACTGGGAGAAAGCCAAGTTGCTGTTATAAAGCATTACGTTTATTATTAGCTACTAGATGATAAATTTGTACTGATTTCCCCTGAAGAGAAAGTGAGTTAAAGAGAGCTAAGATGTGCTTATAAGATACAGATGTTGCTTCAATATAACGGATAAAAGGGTTCTCCTTTAGTGAGCAGAGATTAGCTGGACAGTATCCCTCAAGGTTGTACATTTAGCATGTGAACAGTAAAAAAATGGAGACACAGTAACAACAGAAGATAAATTTGAAACAGCTGAAGTAGAAATGAGATCATACAGGACCTTTCAGGGATACGCTTTTCTTTTTTTTGACCTTAGTGGACTTTCTTGAAAAACAGTAGTTTGTCATAAGCTTTTAGTTAAGATTGTGTTTAAAATGACTTCAGAAATATTGAAGGGATAAAACGCCTTTTGTTTTAAGGTTTGGCTTAAGTAACCAATGGGTAATTCTTCCTTTACTGGTGCTTTCCAAACAGGTGTTCTCTCACTTTCCTTTCAAGCTCCTGGTGTAAGCCACTGTCAAGGACCACATCCAATAACTGCCCATTCAAGACAACAGTCCTCTTTTAAAACCTGTTTTATAGTTTTCCATCAGCATCACATGCTGCATGCTTAGATTTATGCTATTGGAAAGAGAGTACATTTATAAAAGGCAGTTGAATTAATCTTGATTGAACAGAGAAATTGGAATCTGGCTTAGGATGTTGGCTGTCCCATATTGATCACAGCATGTAGTGCCCAGTGGAGAAACACTGCAGGTCTTGCAAGTGTCACACGGCCGGGCACTAGGCCTCCGTGCAGACAAACATCTCCATCAGCTCCCACTGGTTAACACAGCAGCTATTCCTTTACCTGCTTTTTTTCTATGCTCAGCTTCACTCTGTATGTGATTTGTGAATGTCTGTTAGTCCTTCACAGAGATAACGAGTCATTTTTTCAGCCTGTTATATGCCAAGCATTCGCGTGCTTTCCTACACATTAGACAGAATATTATGGAAGAAAGAGGAGTTTATCTGGTGTAAATTCATCTCTTTTAATTCAGTGTAACTTCACATACACGTTTTACAATAAAAGACACCTGAAAAGCAGAGTCAATCGTAACAAAGCAATGTTGATAGATTCTTCAAAAATTTGACCTGCAACAGGGAGTATTGTATTGGAAACTTGGGATAACCATGGGGAAAAAAATCTCACACAAAGGAGCAGATGCACAACTAGTTTAGAAAATTCATTGGTTTAGCTTTGAAATCAAAATTAGCAGCAAAAGGAAAAGGTTCTCTACTCAGGAGAATTCAATTTATCCATTATTTTAACATTTTGTGCCCTAAGCAAAAGCCGCAGTTCTTTTCCTTCAGAATAGATCTGGCAGATTCCAGCCGTAGAGTCTGTGGTTTTCAAACTCAAGAAGCTGTAAATTTTATAACTCTGCGCCCTGCGGTCAGAGCTGCTGAGTGTTGTGTCTGAAGTCAGGTGGTTGGTGTGTTAAAGGTAGACATTAAACAGTTCTATTGAGGAACTGGAAATGTTTAAGGAGGTTGTTTGCCAGCTGTAAATTTGGGAGCAAATGCCAGTTGGCTGAAAAGATGCTGGAATGCATCCAGTTAAGTAGACTAGCACTGGAGGTCTTTCCAAATTTGTAGGTCTGATAACTTGGCCATGTATGCAGACTTCAGTTATTGGGTTGTTAAGGAAGGACTTTATAATGAATGTTTGAAAACGCGATAGAAAACATTTTATATGCTCATTACTTTGGCAAAATTGCAACTTTGCAATAGTATTGCATTCCTGATGAAAACTTGGTAGAACATTATACATTGTACACTTATTTTTCAGTCCAGTGCCAGGGACTTTAAAGTGTATGGTTTTATGCCCTGCAATATTTTGTCTCCAGTACTTTTCCAGAGTTTGGTTTTGCCCTTTTTCTATGTAGCTGCGATGATACAGGAGATAGAGAGATCTGACTGTGATACAGCTCTTGCTTTGTAAACATTCCCTCTTGTAGTCTGCTGGGTAGGAAGGGGCTCTAGCTTTGGCTGCTGGCCAGGAAACACAGAGGAAGTTCACTTCATCTGCCTGTCGAAATTGTGTCTACCTTCCACTGCACAAGAAGGGGGTGTAGCCCAAGGGCTTAAAACACATACGGCCCAGCTTGCCTGGGGTGCAGGGTTCACCCCCAGACACTCACTCAGCTGGAGGATGCGAGTTCCTTACATCACTGTGTGGTTGTTCTCTGAAGCGACAGATGCTAACATCTTGTTCTAACTCGTCCGAGAGCATTTGCTCTTCATTCCCAACACTCTGCTGAAGCACCAGAATACTGCTCTAACAGGAGGAACATCGGTTGCCACTTTTATCTTCCCATCCTCCCTCTTCCACGTTCTGAGTTCTGTTCAGGACACATTTGGTCTGCTTCTTGCAACAAAGAGCACTTTCAGAAAACAAGTTTTCAGTCTAATACTTCAAGATATTTTTATTAGAAAGGTTTTAAACTTTACTGGTTTTTTGGCCACTGACATAGCAGAGTTTTATGACCATTGTCAGAATCAAATGAGACAAGGGCTAACCATTCCACAGGGTCTTGAGGTATGGACAAAACCCCTCCTCTTTTGACACAACTTACTAAAAGGCCAGGTAGAATTTCATCCTCTGCACTTGAAGAAACACAGAGCACCTACTGAAATGGAAGAAAGTGCATCCTCATAGGACCAGGAAAGAGGAAATCTGACTTTGGCTGTTCATATATTATCCAGAAAATAAAGGTACTCTCTGAAAGTGTTTCTGGCTACCTAAGATAATGAGATCTGTACTAGTACCTTGGACTCGTAGGACCTTCCAATGAGTAAAAGCAAATTAAAGCATTTTGAGGTATGGTCTGTAGGAATAATTGGGAGAGGACCTGGTTTAATTAAAGAGTAGTTTTCCAGGGCTCAACTCTTATTAGGGTTGACGCACCCTATTTTTTTCTGAAGTGCATGTTCTGAAACTTTACACATTAGATATTTCTCTCAATTTGTCCTTAAGAAAATGACATTTGAGTGAGCACATTATTGAAACCTGTTTTTTCTAGAAACTGTAATGCCCATGGACTTGAGGTTCAAGATTCAAAGTGACTGTGGAACAGCTGTTTAAACAGAGTTGGACTTTTTACTATCAGCAATCAGACAGCTTTCTAAAAATAAAAAACTATATAGAAAAGATACCTTCACTTGAAGGGACTGTTAAATCTTATGAAACATTCACATCAGATAGTGATGAACAGCCAAAGAAAAAAAGAAAGGTCCTGAAAAAAGTTACACTGGTAACAGTTTGAATAGAGCACAGCAAATAGGGCACAGAACCACACATCGATGAATGGGCATAAAGTAAAATATGGAAACTTTGTAATACGCTTTCTAGTGAGCACCGTGTGCTGTGAGCACAGAACAGAGGCTGTCTGGAAAGAGAGCACGAGCTCCAGAGATTCAGAGCGCATCTGGGCAGGACAGTGTCAAGCGGCACAGCAGGCTCAATTCTAACGTTTCCTAACTTCAGAGTGTTTGATTTTAATCCTGTTCTTGTACAATATTTGTGATATATACGTATGTATATGACTCATCCCTAGAGCAGATATAGTAATATTATTTCTATCAAGCATATTCAGTAAAAATATAGAGGTCAGTAATCACTCTCAGATTTATTTCTTCCATGATCTCACAGGGATTCTAAGGTGCTCATGAATTAAGCTTGGATGGGTGAGATGAAAACTTTCATACGAGTACTTTAATTTACCTGTGCTTGGAGGATCTTCTAATCTGTCTCTTCCGAT
This sequence comes from Coracias cyanogaster, assembly GCA_033124195.1. Lineage (NCBI taxonomy): Eukaryota > Metazoa > Chordata > Aves > Coraciiformes > Coraciidae > Coracias > Coracias cyanogaster. The sequence goes on along the minus strand of JAVSBS010002357.1, from coordinate 86,196 downwards.
GAGAAGGCACGTACTCTCCAATTCTTTTAGAAGTATTTTGCCTTTTTACAGCCCTAATTGCTATATTCACATTTTGGGGCATTACTAAGGCTCACTGACTGAAATAAAATCTTTGGATAATAAGAATAGAAAATAGAGCATCTGCTTTTCTTTCTCCTAGGGAAGCAAACAGTATGCAATCCACAGCCTTCATGTGCTCAACATTATTGAGCTGAAGGTCATGTAATTTTGGTCTGAATTTTCACTGTCATGGGTAATTTCTGTTTTCCAATAGAATTCCAATAGTATTTTCAGAATACCTTAAAAACCTTGGCTACATTTCAAATTGTTTTTCTATTTCTTGGTCTTAAACAACATAAATGCAAGTTTGTTGCTATTTTATGAAATCAATCTATACAGAGATCAGTTCTACCTACATGGATTTCTTAAGCATTCGAGTTAGACATTATATGAACTTAACTGATATTAATAGTCTGGATGGTGATCATTAATACAGACTGAAATCATACTTGAGATGCTAGTGCTTATCGAAAAACATATTGAGGAACTGAGGTGAACTGCACCTGCTCTTTATATTGCTGTGAACAGATCCATATTGAAGAATTAAAATTTAGCAGAGCTCTGTAACTGTAAACTCTCACACTTTTTCTATTATGAATATAAATGCACTTTGCTGCCAAAAACACTTTCTAAAATAAATGTTGTTAAATAGAAATGTCTCCCCAAATTTAGGTATGTGTCAGATGTTCATGCATCTTGCATTGATTATAATTCAGACTTGAAATGAATACAGTGGATTTTAGAAGGTTGTCTACATGAAAACTGCAATATAATTCAGCACTAAAATAGTACAGCCCTGAGAGCTAGGCTCCCTGAGTTAAATGACAAAGGTTGTTACTACAGTCAGTAATCACACTTGCCCTAAATTTTCTAACATATTATGCTAAAATAATGAAAAAAATATTTTTCCAATCCTTTTTCCCTTGTAGACACCCAGGGACAGATCCTCTCCTAGACTGAAGCTTCAATCATCATGAGAAAAATACCAGTTGAGGGTCTCCCAAATGAAATTTATTACCAGTCCACATAGAAAGATGGGTTTTTTTACAAGAAAAAGAAATAAAAATCTATTTTGTACCCTCAGCCTCAAGAACTGAGGAAGCCATCTCTAACCACCTCTGCTGCCAGTCCCCACTCAGCTTTGCTCAAGCTGCTCTCAGTAAAGCATTTGAGTCCTGCTTACTCAATGGGCAAAGGCTTCTTCATTCGTAAAAGGCACTGTGGAAGGCTCAGCTAGCCTGGGCTTCACTTACTGAAAGATACTCAATTTCTCCCACCCACAGAGCCTCAGTCCACCCACTGCACTGCCACAGGCGAACCCCAGCGCCTGCCGGGGAGCCCCCAGTGAGCCCCACAGAGACCCACTTGTGAAGAGCCAGTTGCAGGAGCAGAGCGCCGAGAGCTGGGGCAGGGCAGGGACTAACCCTGCATTGCCAGGAGCCTTTCAGTGAGAATGGACATCTACCGAAGGCATTGCTGCTTCACCAACCCAGTGAAATGCCTCCTGATTGGAAGGAGCACTATGCTGAACCCTGTATTCCTGCCCTCATCTGCTAATGCCCTGCAAATGTTAGCCCAAGCAAACTCTTTGCTGCTTGGGAATTGTGTTGATGGTTTTTAGTTTATTGAAAAATCAGGTGTTCCGGAAACTCACTCAGAAACATGGTGTGTATAAATACGTGTGCATCACATTTAGTTCATCTTCCTTCAGAATAACAGAATCCTTTTCTTTTTCTTTCACCCCTTCCCCTCTTTTTTAAACAAACCCCAAATACCCCTCTATAGATCCTGTTACAAGGCAAAAATCCTGGGATTGCTTGGGAATACACATTTTCCAAAACCAACAGTGAAAACAAGACATCTGTCAAAAAGCATAGCTACTCCTGGGTGACGGTGCAGTCGGAGTGCTCTGCTACTTGTGGTGGTGGTAGGTGGTAACTCTCCCATCCTCCTCTTCTTCATTTTTTTAAAGCCTGTCAAACATTTCAGCTGCCTTTAATTTTGCAAACGTATCAATACATACAGGGGCTACACGGAACATCTGGTCATTATTTTTTTATATCTGACAACTTATAACATAGATGAAGTACCTTCATACTTCCTTTGGTGACTCTGTCTTTTTCCTTCAGGTCAGCCCGTATGCATATGAGAGATCTTGCTGATGGAGTAATGTGGGAATTAAATATGTGCTTTGATGGTGCTGCAATTTGGGAAAGACACCAAATAATGAGTAAAATTTATCTTATCTATAGAAAGTAATTGAAGACTAAAATATTATCAAGACCTTTACTGACAGTTACACCCTGATCTTCTTAGTGTTTAATTACAAATATGTGAGTTCTGGGAGGTCAGAGTCTGAAATTCTATATGAGTTAAGGATTTCCTATTGCCATATTCCTTTAGGTATTTGCTTTGCACAGACCACCTATTCATTTTTCTACATTTCTTGGATGTTCTGCCAGGGACAGCAATTCTGGGATGCACCGAAAGCTGAAAACTGGCATGCGGGAAGTCCTGCAAAAAGAACTGAGAAATAAAATTCTAGTGGCTTTTAAATTGGAACTGGGCCATTTAAATACGACTGTATGATGCAGTTGTCTTTAATGCCAAAGACTAGGACAGGGTAGGCAAGGAAGCACCACGTTCTGCCTCTGTATTGGCAAAAAAGTCCAAGTGAAATTCAGGAATATTTTACTAGTGTGTTGTCAGACTTCACAGTATCTCAGTAAATCGTTCGTGGAAGAAAGACCCAGCAGGAGCACTGCAGACATAAAATATGACAGCTGTATACTTCTTGCCTCCCTTTAAAACAAATGAAGGTTGCAGCACAGATATAAAGATGATGGGAACAACTGCATTTCCAAATTTGACTTGCTGTGCCCAATGAACCATGTGTGAGGTAAATGATACATCTCAGTTAAATATAAATCTATAACATCACTTCATCTCTTGAGGCATTTGTAGTCTTCTCTGTAATCTGTCCTGATTTTGACAAGAGAGTTTAGGTACAGGAACCTGCAGAATCCTGAAGCCTGTAAAGATATACTGTAAAAAGTTGCAAAATGTTTTGTTGCAGTTTGCAAGTGCACAAGGAGAGCTCTACGCAAGCACTGTGAGGGAATCAGGATTTGAAGAATTACAGATTTTTGCCAGGGGAAGATCCTGGAAATATGCTGTTTATAACTGTTTCATCTGACTTCAATATTACCTATTTTACAGAGAAGGAAAGGAATAAGAACATGATGCCAAATTAAATCCTATTTCATGTAGTTCAAGTCGGTGGAAACGTACCAAGGATGAGCTTGGACTTGTTTAGTTAAAATTCTTCCCTACTCTCTTTCTCTTACATTTTGAGTAAAAGTTTATTTTACTGTATTTTTTTCTAATACTTCCACAGGACACATTACAGCAAAAGCCATTTGTTTAGAAGATCATCGTACACAAGTTAATTCCTCCTTTTGTGGCCCAAGGACAAAGCCTTTAACTGAAACAAAACTCTGCAATACTATTCCCTGCCCAGCGTAGTAAGTTTTCTGTATTTTTGTACCTTTTCACTATGTCTTATGAGTAAGTTTGCATGAAAGATGTCCTCTCTGATAGGCACACAGAATTGTATCGCCTGCTCGATGAACCCACTTTTATTCTGTAACGAAAACCAGTAATTGTTTAAAAATGTGAGTTGTGTAGGCTTCTGCCCAATGATAACAGGAGAGGCAGTATTTCTAATGTGGCTAAGCAAGACCTCCTGAGGATTGCCTGCAGCTCTGTCACCATGCTGGGGTTAGCTATGTGACACTGAGTAAATCTAAGTTACTTAGAGGCCTGCTCTGCCACCTTTACTCACCTTGAATCAATAAGACCATTTCCTGAGTAAAGTGCTACTCCCCGTGTGGAAGCTTGGCCCCTTGACTCAGATTCCACATATTAGATTAGGTTAAAAGAAGCTTGTGAAGTGTAATTAGTGATTTTTGGACAAAATGTCCCACAGAGTATTGTGATACCTAGAAGAGGACTATCTAAACCAAATAAATCATCAGCAATGCTCCTGGTGCCCACAAAAATAAATACAAAGACATTGCCTATGTGAACAATGTTATTTTCTAAAGACTTAAGAAAGGTGAGATGCAGAGGAAGACAATGACATTAGATAAGCATTAAGAATCCAGCTGGTCTAAATCAATAGAGCTCCTTTAAAAACAAGGGAGTTGCACTGATTTATAGTAGCTGTAGTAGGGGTCCTTTGGAAAAAAAAAATGTTGTGTGCTCATATAATTAAACACAGTATTATGTGGCTTGGAATATAAACGGGTAGAATTAAGGACACACTGGCCATCTTTCTTCTGCTGGTTTTTTTCACTTTTGGATTCCTCACTTTGCAAACTTAGCATTATTTTCATTTTATACTAAAGATCAGAAAAGCTGTACTATGTTGGACAAGACATTTTGACTTCCAGAACAGGTGATCTTCTGAAGCAATATGCTGAAAAGACGAAGAGTGTTTCTGTGAGAAAGAGAGCTGAAGATGCATTGAAGTGCACAGGCAGCAGAAGGCAGAGGAAATGGAGGAAAACTCCAGAGCTGGTGTCATCTGCTGTTTTTATTCTGCAGTGATAAAAGCAATGGGTGGTAAAAGCCATTGGCTAAGCCCGTTCCCATACTTCATAAAATAACACATTTAATGAGGTTTAATAGATAGCATTCCTCATCTCCTCCAGTCCAGAAGAGGATGACGGGGCAAAGCAAAAAGATGTGTATGTTCTGCAGTAGCTTTTTTTTTTTAACTTAAAATCCATAGTTTCCAATATGTTGAACACACTAAAAAATAGTCAAGTGATAGTCTGGAATTTCCTGCAAAACTTAAAGATTACAGCAGAGTACACAAAATGCAAATAGCAAATTATACACTATGACCACAAAAATGAGAGAGGTAAGGTTTAAATACGGGTAACATGTGACATGAGAGCCGCACGTTCCTGCTTCAGCAGTTTCTTTAGATTGCGTTTAGCCACATTATTTTCTCAATACCAATTTTAAGTAATCTTTGTAGCCAAACACCATCTTCCCATATGTGACTTATCTTCTGCCAGAACTATTTTTACCCAGTGAACTCAGTATCATGGACACAGAAATGCATTGCCCATGATGCTCCCTGGAGTCTTTTTAAGCTGTTACCTTTGTTTTGATGTGGCATTGTTATGCTATAAAGCTTCACTAAAATCATATTCATTTCTGTTGACCACACACAAAATTTCCATTTCTATTAACCAGAAATCTTGATGTATTTTGAACATCCACTGACAGACCTTTCACTGAAAATGCTGAATATCCATTTTAAGATGAGGCACAATATTGTCATGTTGAAATTACTCTTGTATTCTTGGATTTAAGACTCTGAAACACAGTTAATGACTTGAACCCTAAAGAATACAGAAGGAAAGAACATAAAAGCCCCAAGCCACCTCTATGGAAAAACAATTCAACTCACTAATTCATTATTTTTAAAATCCTTAGGATACATTGATGCATGGAGGATCTTCATGTAGGACCATGTCTAAAATTAACAGATTGCCATTCAGCTGAGTGAAACTATCCCATAATATCTGCTGAGGATCTGCCCAGAATGCCATGGCATGTAGTATTTCCCATAAAACTGTGACTGCCAAAATAAAAGAATGTAATATTAATAAACACTGCGGAGAAAACAAAGAATGTTTAACAGCCAGCAAGTAAAGCGACACCAAATACGCGAAGTGTAATAGGCAAGGGAAGGAGGTGAATAATAGATGAGATACAAGCGTGTCACTTTTGTGACATAAAAGGCTCCAGACTTGCAAAGGTCAGTGAAGAATAATTACTGCATAAGAACAAAGACTTATTAGTCTGAGCAGGAACAAACTACTGTCCTAACAGTAAGAACAGCGAAAGGCATCAGTACTGCACACTGTTGTTGTTGGATTTCAGAGCTGCCAAATCTGGTCATAATTACTTAGTTATTTGAGCTAATGAAAGATACTCTTGGATCACAGCCCAGATAATCTTGGAAAATGGCAGTTTACTAGAGGACATTAAAGTAGGTTTATTGCCCTGTCCTCTGTGAAGAGGGGAACTTTCCGGGCAGTTATGGTGAATAAACTCTTAAAATGAACACTTTTGGTTGCTCTACCCATCGCCGTTGTCAGAAACATCAAGGCAAACTAATTAAAAGTTGTAAACTGGATAGAACTGTAAATTTTTTCCAGAAGTTTGTATTGCAGTAGTCCAAATAATTATAAATCAGACAAAAAGGAAACTTCTGACGTGTTCTAGAATCGCATAACTACTGACTTTTCACATTAATAATTCTTTGTCCTTAAATTAGTGCTTTTTATATTTCTTACTATTTTTGGCAGTTACTAAAGTTACTAGACTGAGAGTTGGGATTTCTTCTATTCCCAAAGGGATTTTCCCGAAATTGGCTTTTTATAATTTTTTTACAAATTAAAATTAGCTTTGTTTTCAGGCAGATGTGAACAGACAGGCAAATGGGATGCTGTTCATCTTTCACACAGTATGAAAAGAAAAAGAAAAGCTTTCTTGTCATTAAAACTGTATGTGAGCAGCTAGTCCAGTGGTCACAGGACTGATGCTGTGAGAAACTGTGGGAGCAGGACAGGCCAAGCAGTTGGATTTAGGAGCCTTTTCTGTGGCATAAATTATTAAAAATTTGTAGAACTACTGTTTTTATGAAAAATTTGTAAAACTACTGTTTTGAAATCTGTGGTTTGATTTCAGTGCTGGGTCTCTGAATAAGAGTTCTCAACTTGAGTAATCGTTTAGTCATTCATAATTTCCTTTGTTTCTTCACTTCTGTTTTCCTATCTAGTTGGTATTTGTAGTCTTACATTGTAAGCCTTTGAGGACAGACACTTGGTTGTATGTTTGCAAAGTGTTCCACAAAGGCTGGAGACCCACTCAGTGCTTCCCTAATAGACACACTGAGCAGCTATTGGCATCTCAGAACCGAACTTATCCTAAGAAATTGCCAAGAATTCTTCAGACTTTGAGTAGCTTCAGTGACATGATGCATAACTGAAGCACGCCTGTGACTGGGGTATAGATCTGCCCAACAGCTTTTGCTGGTTACATTTCCTCTGTTTTATTTAGATTCCACATCATCTGTCTGCCAAATGCATTAGTCTGAAGACATTTACATTCTTAAGACACTAATGACAGGATTACTGATTTTAGCAAGCAAGTTCTTTTTTGTGAATAGAGGCCAGCAAGGTTTGACATAAATGCCGCTGGACAGAACCATGCCAACATTTGTTGCCCTGTGTGAGTCTGTCTACTCACAGGTGCGTTGGGAGGTACACGCTCAGCTAGATTGGCCCCATTTTCTCCCTGCCACACCAGCCTTTCCCTTATATCAGCATAGGTGAATCTTCCTTCTCCACCCTGTCTTCTGAGAGACGTGAAAAGAAAAAAATGTAACAACAAAGGGCAGAACTTTCCAATAATCAAACCTTATTGATTTACAGAACTCTCTCCATCCATGTGGCTTCTTCCTTTGGCCTCGGGTCTCTTAATCTATTTGGAGGTCTCTTCAGCAGCTAAAGTGACTCTTTTTTCAATTAAATGCACAGACGTGGTTACCAAGGAATAGTGATTTGTTAGCCAGACCATTAGATCTTCTGGATATTCCACCAGCCTCAATGGCAGCATCTCCCTCGGTCCCCATGGAATTCTGGATTCCAGGTCCAATTCACAAGCAAGCTGGTTCTGGTAGACGAGAACTATAAATAAAGATTAGTAGTTTTTCTAGTTGTGTGACTTGTATTTCATCCCTAGCAAAATGTTCCATGCTTTGAAGATAGATGCTGTAACTATGGCTTTTTTTGATAGCTTGAACAGATATCAGTACATCGGGAGAACAGCCTAAGCAGGGTCCCTGAACAGCTCCCATTTGATAGGTGGTTCGCATGTACTGTTTGTATAAAGCTAATTGGACTCCTGTGTTTTCAACACACATTTTCTCCTTTAAGCTGGTCAACAGGTGAATGGAGCACGTGCAGCAAATCCTGTGGAGGAGGGCAACAAAGTCGTCTCATTCAGTGTGTCCAGAAAAGGGCTTTCCAAAAAGAGGAGGTCGTGGCCCATTCCCTGTGTCCTGTCAGCACCCCTACCCAGGTGCAGATGTGCAATAGTCAGGAATGCCCACCGGAATGGAGCCCTGGTCAATGGTCTCAGGTAATCTGAGGAAAAACTTGCATTTTTTTCTGCTGGCATAATGGAAATATTTCCAAAAACTCTGCTCAAAAACAATAGCACAAACTTTGTGAAGATCAGTAATTTTCAAGTGGATCTATTAGTGAAGGTAACATGTCAACTATGTATATATTATAACTAGGCTTCCAAAGTGCTCGGACAGGAGGGCTTACCAGAAGTGGACACACAGTGTCCTTTTTGGTCCATACAAAGAGGGATCATTTTTTTCTGGTTTCATAACTTAAGGCTCTATGGATTCTTCAAAGCCATTAACCCCCCTCTGCGATTACTTCCCACAGCAAGATTAACTTTTCTCAGAGATGACAGGCAGTTAAGCAATGAAGAAGTATTCGGGGTTAGAGCTGCATATCAATACACACACATGTGAATTGTGGGTTGATAAATCTGTGATTTATGCGTTCACTAATGACTTCTGTGCTTTCGCCTTTGTTAGAGTAACTATTCTGCAGATAGAGTTCCGCTGCAGTTAATTGCCACGAGGGGCATAAAGCCCCTGGGCAGATTCCTGCATGCACACACCCTGCTCTACAAACCTGCAAACAGCCTGGCATTAAACCAGCCCCCGTTAAAAAACACACAGGCTCACACAAAACTCATCTCTGCTCCTTCTCTCACAGCTGTTGGTGCTGGTGTGAACTCTTAATGTAAGGATAGATGAAGTACTGGGAAATCTGGGATTTAAGAGAGAGCTGACACTGCACTTACATCCAAAGGAGCTACAATATTTTTATTTTCCCATCTTCATTTAGTGAGATTCAAGGTGGACTTAAATTTACTGAAAAATCTACTACTTCTGTGTACACTTCTTGGTACTGTTACTCTTTAGGTGTCCAAGAACATCTTGACCTCAGCACTCCCAGCTGAGAAGCACAGACTGCTTCTCCAGGGCGTGCCCCATAATGTACTCTGACAGACGAGGAACTACTCAACAGCCCATCCTAACAGAATTTTAACACTCAAAAAGAAACTTTTTCTTCCAGTTGTGAAGGAAACCTTAGTGTGACAGAAGATTATCAAAACCAGCTATGATGACTAGATACTTAAAAAAGAAGAAAAACAGTCTTCAAACACATTGACACTTTCAAAGTTTCCTTCCTCTAAAATAATAAAAGAGACAATTTTTAAAATGCCATTTCCCCCTCTTTAGGAGGTGTACAGTTCAAGTGGGGATTTCCAAAGAGGCCAATGAAAATTTAGTTCACAAGTCCTGCTGAAATGTCATGGACAGGCCTATAGAATGAGTTAGTGAAGATTTTAAGATTCAACTGAAAGCTGTATAATCACAGGCTCAAAGGAATTAAGAGGGTAAAAATGCAAAATACCCAGGCTCTACACAAATCAGAGCAATTTTAAGTGGAAGGAGGTTTTTTGTTTGTTTGGGGGAAAGATTAAACCCACAGATTTTCAGCATGCAGATATTCTGGTTGCATCCTCAGTACAACTCTGCTTTATGAAATCCTTTTAAAATATTAATCATTTAATACAGAAGGTGGTCGTGTAGGATTCTGCCTTGGAATGTGCCCCTTAATTATTAGTAAAAAGAAGAACAATTAGAAGAGGATGCAACAAGGTAGAAAACTGGCAGCGTTATTTCAGCTTATTTCTTCATCAGAAATGGCTCTTTCGCACATTTTGTTGTATGCTAAGGCAATGGAAACTATAGAATGTATTTTCAATGGAACCACAGTTCAGCAGTGCATATTTATTCACTGGTGGCTTGTTCTAAGCTTCAGTTGTAAACCTGGCAATTAAAATACCTTTGGTAAAACTTCTTAACCATTGCCTGTATCAGATTCTGTCTTGTAGTGAGATGCATTTGGTGAAGGAGTTATGTATAGATTCCCTGGGTAGTTTTCTCTGCCTCTATCTCATCCCTCCAGGCCAAGGTGAGGACAAAATAACAAATAGCTGAGAACATCTTGCTGTGGGAGATTCTGCAATGGGAGGTTAGAACCAGCTTTCAACTGTGCTGTCCAGGGAAACAAGCATTTCGCTCCCAAGTCCAACTTACCTCATCTACGGAAGAGAGATATTACTTATCTGTTCTTCATGGGGGCTGTAAGAGTTCACAGTTTACATTAAGCAAGCACTTAGAACAATGTTTTAGAAGTAATGTACAGATGTTACTGTTACTTATTTACTAATAGAATTTCAAGTGTACTTACACTATAATGGCAGCTACACAGCACATTAGCCATGGTTTCTATGGTCTGCTGTAAAATACAAATACTGTCAGTTTTCATTTCCTCTAGTTGAAATGAGTATTTCTTTCCATCACAGTGCTCCAAGACTTGTGGGAGAGGTGTTAAGAAACGGGATGTCTACTGCAAAAGTACCGGTTCTCCCAAGGTTAAAATCTTGCCTGAAAGTATGTGCAGCAGAGACCATAAACCTGAATCCCAGCAGACCTGCGTGCTAGGACGCTGCCCCAAGAATGACCGACTCCAGTGGGTGATTTCTTCCTGGAGCGAGGTAAAGTGGTGCAGTTACATGGCTCACTGCCTGCCTTTGCTGCTCTTGGAAACGTTGACTCAGGGACATACACAAACCATGCAGGGGAAAGAAAGCTGAGCTGTCATTTGAAAATCAGGTGTTCTAGGCAAGCTGCTATAAAAACACAGTTCTCCACATCCAGATGTAGTTAGATGGACCCTGATGTCTTTGTTTTTAAGGACTGAGTTGGATTCATATTTCAGCTTACACATTACGGAACATGGTCTTTGTGGTTTTAGTCATAGAACACTTTGTAGTTTCACATACTTTGGGGTCTCTCGCACACGGCACATTCTCCTTTATCTGAATGTGCCCCTATAGATTTCAAAGGTGTCCTTTGCCTTTGCAGTGCTCAGCCTCCTGTGGCCCAGGTGTGCGAAAGCGAGAACTAAAATGCAGTGAGAAAAGCATCCATGGGAAACTAATCACCTTTCCTCAGAGAAGATGCAGAAACATCAAGAAACCAAACATCGACCTGGAAGAAGCTTGTAACAAGGGAGCCTGTCCATCACAAACGTTGTATAACATGGTGTCTGGCTGGTATTCCTCACCCTGGCAGCAGGTAGGAACGGGAACCCTTCTCACCTCTCCCTCCCTGTCCCAGCTGGACACAGTGCTCTCTGTCTCCATCCCTATTTCATGGCTTGGGTTTTAGGGAGCTTACAAAAGGAGCAAGTTTCTCCACGTAGTAGCTCAAGTAGCATCCCCTAGTGCTTTTCGCTGCTCATCATTAAAGAACAGAACAATTGCAATGTGACTGCTGACTCATGGACAGTGTGTCCACCATAATTAGAAGGTGAGGTTACAGCGCTGGGCTTAGAGAGCACCAAAGCTGGAAAAGCTGCAGTCTCACGTGCCACAGAATGAACACTTGCTGGAGTGGCACAAACACCTGGCGGGCGTAAGAAGCTGAAGGCCACACCACCATGACTATAGCAATGTGAAATTAAAGCTAGCTCCAGTCTTACATTGTGCTGTAGTTCAATGTCCAACTGTATGGAGGAGATAGCTCCAGTACTACCAGTCCTCAAGTGCCTCCTGCACATAGCCTAAAGAAAGTCACACCACTTAGCCACTGAAACATGATGCAGCTGGTCCACATCCATCATGTACTTGGTGCAGCCCATTTCTTTGTCCTGAAACTGAAGAATGTCACCTAAAAATGTTATTCATGCTCAAGAAGCACTACATTCCATGCTTTTCCCAACACTTTCTTCTCAGTCTTCTTTGAACTGCACTGTGGTTGAACTGTTACATATCTATATCCACAGTGTATTTGAGCATCTGCACAGATTGCCTGGAATTCCCTAAATGCTATGATTAATTACAGGATCAGTTTGTATTTGTTTCTACATTCTTGCAAATAAGCTTCTGTATTTCTGGAACTTATCTACTTTATGAGGCACATATCAATGAGACACACACTCATTTAATAACATTTACATGAAACAATGTATGCCTGACAATTGTAATCAGATGAAAATGGTCACATTTATCTTAAAGACAACTTTTCATGGAACACATACAAGTAAAAGGCTTACTCATTTTAAAATACTTCATAGATCTTATTCCAAATGCATAGTGGTTTTCCCCAGATACTGCCATAATTATAGTTCCAATGGGAGTTTTATCTCTATTCCGGCAGCAGGATTGGGCCCAGAGGCTCAGAGTTCAAAAGAAATCAGTACAGACAATCAGGAACAGGTTTTCTAAAACATTCAGTTTCTGTCTCAAAGCCTAAGTAAGGAACCAAATTTTCAGCTGAGTCTTTAAATAACCAAACATTAGGAAGGGAGAACAGATGCACACGTCTTTGAAAAGTTGGTCCTGATGGGGCTTGCTGAAGAGCAACACATCCGATCCTGACCTCGCTCGCTTTGACAGTCTCACACAAAACCCCTGGAAGTTTATCCTTTGGCTTTCATGGGCTCCCAAAGAGTCTCTATAATGAAAGACGGCTTTCACTTTTTTCCTCTCTGCAGTGTACAGTAACATGTGGAGGGGGAGTGCAAACCCGGAGCGTACAGTGCCTGCGCCAAGGAAGACCAGCGACTGGGTGCTTGCCCCATCAGAAACCGGCAGTCCTGAGAGCCTGCAATACCAACTTCTGCCCCGTCCCTGGGAAAAGAGGTAAAACTCAGCTCTAGTGCTGCAGCAGGGGCGGCTGCTTAGCACTCTATATCCAGCAAAAATCACCTTTTCCACTTACACCCACTGAAGATTAGTATTTGGCATGTGCCTTCATAAATGACTTTTTCCCAGATTTTCCAGCTTTACAGTTACTTTCTGACACAACAGCATCTCTCTTTTCAACGTGAACCCTCTTCAAGCAGATGAGAGTATAACTGACACAGATCTTAAAAACAGGAATATGTTTTTTAAAAAAGTACATCAGAAAGTTATGCAATTTGGTTCTGAGCTGCATCTTTATACCATCTTGTTGAATTACACAGAAGCATGCCATGCTGCTAGTGTTTTATGATTAAAAATAGCAAGTCCAACCCAAGGTTCAGATTGCACCCATATCCTGGGAGTCCAACAATGCTTTGTGTGCAATCTTTCTTGTAAATGCTTCTTATCAGCGTATCCCATGCCCTCAGGGAACATTAAATTAAGCTCTGTCCCCACTTGTATGTCTGTTGTATCCTTCTCCACCTCTTCCGTGTGCTTTGCAGTTCTAAAGGAGCAGGAGAAGCAAGTGTCACTCTGAATGATGGAAAGGGACTTCTTTCAGAAGCACCACAGAAAGAGCGCGGCTCTCACGTATTAGCTCCATCCCACATATTTGCTTACAAGCTGGTTACAGTTTGTGACTCCTTAACTGCAGGAAAAAAGCTCATGGAGGTCCAGGTTCATCCCATATAACACTAGCCATCTAGGTATGCCAAAGCACTTTAACCATTAACTTTCAAGCTACCATACATTAACTGTCTTGTTACCGTTTTAAAACTGGGAGCTGAAAGTAACCTCTATAAAACCTAGGCTGGATTGCAAGAGAAAGGTGGTAACAGAGTTAGGAGCAAAGGTCAAGCTCTGGCCCTACAACCTGTAAACTGGCATTAGCCAACCCCCCCCCCCACCTGCACTGGTTCCTGGCGCTCAGAAACCCTGTAAAACCTGGTCAGATCCTAACAGACCATTCTACTGCCTCAGCTCAAGACATGTAGAGTATCAAACTGATCTAACAGGGGACCTGAATCCAAACAAGGCTATATAGATGAAACAGTCCTAAAAGGGGTAAGTAAAAAGTTCTTATGTTTTTATAAGCAAATGTTCTTAACATTTATAATTAAACTTCCTAAAAAGTTCTGCTGTACTTTGGAGTTTCTGTATCACATCCTTTTCTGTCACGACATAGCAAGCACTTTCCTTTCACCCCACCTTCCTCTGTGATTTTTCATGTCTGGAGTAATGTCTGTTATTAATTTTGGCCTTGGCCTGTTTCTCTCTCCTCACATCTGCAGGAGCCCTTTCCCCTTTATTATAACTGGGTCGTCAGGCTCTAGAGATCAATTATCTCTTCGCTGTTCTCTAACTTTTTGACTAACCAGCAAAAAGTGAGGGAACCAGCTGTGCTGGAATCACATTGAGGCAAATCAGTCTCTATTATCAGCCATGCAGCTCCAGCTCAGTGATCACAGTCAAGAAATTAATGTTTCAGGGAGAGTTTACACACTTTCATAGACAAACTGGGTCATTGCCAGCCCTCTGTTAGAGGCAGTTGCGGTCACCGTGACTCCTAGTAAATCCAACTGTTTAAAATGTATGAAATTTAAACAACATTTAAATACTTGAGTAAATAGAAATAAGGAACCGACAGCCTGAGCCACAGCCATTGAAGTTTGTGGGACTCTTTGTGTTCATTCCAATGGTAGCAAGTAAAGTTTTCGGCCACACTTCTGTAATGTCTGCATTGCGCTCCCATCTTCAAAAGGGACATGAAGATTTATTAACATTGCCTCCGCTGTTTTTTTAAACAGTAATTCGTAATTTTTAAAAATTGACCCTTCCATTGCTTCTTCCTGACTTAAAACAGTGTTTCTCACTTTGTGCTGCGCATGGTTTTCATCTGTTGTCTGCTTTGGGTCCTCCCAGCGGCAAGTTCTGTCTGTGGACAGCAGGTGAAGGAAGGTGAAAGCTGGTGCTGAGCTCCCAGTTACACCCCTGCTGACAGCTCAGAATAGAAAGGCGATGCTGTGGATCAGTACAGAGCTTCCTAGTTCCTGGACAATTATTCAAGGACGGTTATTTTCTTTACATAATGTTAGCATTTGCAGATACACTTACGTTTTTAAAACCTGAGGAATAAAATGGCATCTTTAAAAAAATGTATTATTGGATTATTTTCTTATCAATTCACATAAATTTGAGGGTGATAAAGGTATACAAAATTACCTATGCCATCATATAAAAGGGAATTTAAAAAAGCAAAGTGGTGACCAATCCAGAGAAGTTCCTATAGAGAAACAGAGATGACTATTGCCCACAGAATATAAAGAAGTTGTCTGCACTATGTGAGGGAGCATTTATCTTGTGTGACTCTACTTGCTGATCGGAGAACGCAGACAACGGTGGCTAGATTCTTCCTCACTGCCTCCCTCTAAATTCCTTTTATTGACCATGTAAACAGTAGTTCTGAGAGTCGAATGGAATCTCTTCCCATGCTCACGGGAGATTTCAGTTTAGCTATAAATTTTGCTAAACCTCATTTAAATGTCTTACTGCTCTCTCAGACATGGTGAATTTGTTTATAAATCATCCATATGAATCATCACTCCGCTCTTAAAGAAACATAAAGCATCCACTACAAAACTGTAGGAAGGAGCAGCTATGAAATGTTTTAAAAGCGACTGAGGTGTGCGTGTATAAATGGTCTGTACGTAAGTTGAAGTGAAATGAAATCTTAATTGAAAAATATGGTTTATTTGTATTCATAATTAAAAGCTCAGCTTTTCAGAACTAAACATTGTTTAGTTCTAAACTGTCTCTTTTCCCATTGCAGCTAATTCAGATTTCAACAGCAAGGCATAGCCACTAAAAGCCAGATTCATGCCACCTAACTGAAGTGTCCAAGAAGAGCCATTTCTTAGGCTCCCTGCACAATCCAGCAGAGAGAATTAAGTTCTTCTAGAAAGTGTTGGAATGCAAACCCACAGCAGAGTACTTGTGAACACAAGTCCATGCAGTCAGATTTCCGTGCATTTTGTGTGTACGTGCACATACACCCAAAGCTGACACTACATTTTAAAGTTCCTTTAGCTTCTGACCCTCTTATTGTATTAGCTCGCTCTGTATCAAATTAACACATTTGATTTCTTAACAAATTGAACATATCTTAACAGATTAAAAATGAAACCAGTATTTTTTAGGATGAAAGCTAGTTCATGGTTCCTCTTCTTTGAGTCACCCATAACGTTTTCAGTGTTACCAATGCATACAAGTGTGCAGAACTGTTGTCTGACTCATACACTTGCTAGAACAGTCTTACCATATTGCTCGGATTTCTCTCCTTCAGATGATCCTTCTTGTGTGGATTTCTTCACCTGGTGTCATTTGGTACCCCAGCATGGTGTCTGCAACCACAAATTTTATGGCAAGCAATGTTGTAAATCATGCACGAAGAAGAACTGATAGCAGTGTGTTATCTGAACCCTTCGGTGACAGGATTCTCTTCTTCAATTCATGTTGGAATTAACTTTGCTTTGAGGCAAGACATGGTGCCACAAAAACCACTGACAGAAGAGACATTTTTTCTAAGGGAATATCTGAGGTACAGTAATTGTTGGATAGATGTTGAAAAAGGAATGTTTCTTTCTTTTTGTTCTTTATTTGCTGACCTCACAGAAGTACAGGGTACTATGGATCACTTGAACTCTGAGACTCGAGGGGCAGTTCTTTCTTTAAGTGTCATTTTGCACTGTCATATGTTATGAGGAAGAAATTTAAGGCAAGGAAGCCTTTCCTGGCTAATTTACCAGAATGCAAAGCAAAAGAAATTGGGAGCTCGAGGAGGAAGGTTGCAGCGTGGCAGCACGGCAGATCGCACTATCAGAGTGTTGCCTTTCACGTTTGTTATGATACTGTTGTCCCAGGGTAAGGAAGCTGTTTACTGCCACTTTCGCAGCAAGGCCTTCAATGGCTGTTGTCTGCAGAACGCAGCATCACACCTGTGACCACAAGAAGTAAATAGTGCACTACAAAGATATATGGTGCTTCTCTATAGACTTGCTGCTGGAAAAGCAAGTTTTGCATCATGCTAATGTTTTTATTGTTTTGAAGAATTCCTTTTCTGCTTTGTGTAGGAACTCAGAGGTGGTTAACTAGTAACTTGAATTGTATTCCTGGTAATACTCAGCATTAGAATATTTGGACTTTTAATTTTGCTGTGTTACAAGTAAAATAGAATTTCATATTTCAACTAACTCAAGGAACTCAGATTTATTGAGCTCAATGGTTATGTTTTCAACTTTCTAAGCTCATTAGATATGTAATTTTAAAATTTAAACTTGATATTTTAAAGTAGGTTTTTTCAGAAGTTAGGTTGTTTGAATGCCAAGATACTGAAGAACATCTTCCTTTTAATCTCAAAGCTCTCTGTGGATTTTGATTCATCCATTGCTCAAAGGAAATAACAAGAATATTACAGTTCATTAATTCATGCTAAACCTCTCTAAATAGTTAATTTATTCACACAGGTTATATGAAAAAAAAAAAGAAAAAAGATACACGGATTATTTACTCTAACCAAATAAAAATCAATTCTATTTTTATACATTACTTTTACTTTGTTCAGAATCCACCAGCAAACAAAAGAAATGCAAACATAGCGATATTTGTAATCGTTCAGTATGGAGATGTTCAGTGACACTATAGATCAACTGGTACAATTTTCAAGTTTCTGCATTGAGGAAATGCCCAACCTATCTGCCAAACCCCTTCTGAGACAGAGCTGTGTTCTACTGTAATTTCCTGGGGAGCGCCTATGAGGGACATATTTATCTAATTCCACCCAATCCCACAACTTCGTTTGATGAATGTAGTTCAGTTTGACTGTTTTTTCTAAAGTATCGTTTCAGCATAAGATTAGCCAGCTCAGCACTAATGCCAGACAGTGGTCACTTAAAATTAGCAGTTCCTTCAGCAATAGCTTAAATTAAAAACATGTATTCTATGATACTTTAAGAAATGATGATTGGAAACATATCTCAAGCTACACCGCTCTGTCTTGGTATTGGACATTGTGTAATTATAACCTTTTTTCTAGGAAATCTACAAAGGTTTTGTTTTGTTTTGATAATTGTGTCCTTTTTATTATTTGATGTAAAATAATTAATTTATTAATGCATAGTTTTTGCTTTGTGTTTCTTTTCTCACTTCCTTGAGTGACAAGTGAGGAAAGAAAATGGTAGTGTCACAATGGATGAATTATGGTGTAAAAAAAGCAAAAAATATAAGTGTAATATTTAATTATTTTATAAGCTTTGTAATAAAGTACTCTAACTGTTTCATTATATGTGGAATTGTAAAATTCATGAATAAAATATGGAGGTTATAAGTAAATACCAAGTAATGTAAGTGGTGTATGCATTCATTTGCATTTGTGCTGACTGCCACACAGTATCTTTAAGTAAAACATTATCCTGTTTTCTTCTGCTGCGTAACTGGCTAACGCCTGTGGCTGAGCCCACGCCAGTTCTGTGGGGTGACAAACGCTGCCCACAAGAAAAGCCCCCACTGCTACGTGTGACCTCTCTGCCTAACTGTGCCCCTACCACTCAGGTCTTGTATGGGTTAATATTGGCGGAGACCCCTCAAAATAGCACATTTGAGTGTTAAAAAGCCATTATGATGAATGGGATGGAGGTCATTCCTTTCAGGCACTCAAAGTCAGCCGTATGTGCTAAGGTCATGTGAAACGTCTCTACTTTTGAAGGCCCCATTATGCTGGCAAGTGAGGAATGCACGACGGGTTATTCAACAGAGTGAATATATTGCAGTTGCCTTTTAAGAGCAGAAGATGTTTCTCATTTGAACGACTACCCTACCATTGAAGCAGCTGGCCTGGATTGTGCCCATTTCAGGCACAAAAAGGCAAAATGCTCGTAACGTCATGGTTTTATTTTCATAACAACACAAAAACCACAAAAATACAGTTGCTGCTCTGTGTGCAAGACAAAACTGACCTATTGCTTCTCTCACCAAAGACAGTAGAATCTTAGGTGTGACAGAACCAGGATGACTCTTCCCTGCATGTGTTTAACTGCAAGGTGGTTTGCAAGACAAGAAGCCTCATTCAGCCACAGCATTAGGTTTTACAGCCTCTCCCATCTGCCCGGGGATACTTTATTTTTCAAAAAATGACTCAATTATTAAGTTTCAAAGCCAGTCCCTAACAGGGACTACATCAATTCACTGGATCATTTGTATTATATATTCTCAAACACATATTTGCCATTTTTCCCTTCATTCATCATCACTCAAGTTTTCTGACAACAGCAAGAGCTACACAGAGTTTTGTTGTTAGGAAACACTGAGCATGCTTCTGACTTACAGTATAATCTAGTAGGCAAGAATCAACAATCCATCAGTCTGCTTCTGAAGGATTCCCAGCAAGAGCTCTTTTGAACCTGATTTGGACTAGTGATTTAAATCATTAATATGCCCACACAATAATTCAGATTCTAAACTGCTCTGTGTTCTGCGTTAGAATTTTGGAATTAAAATGAACTGACGTTTGTCAGTGAATTACAGTGTTGGGAGATGGATGTTGAAAGAGGAAATATTGCACAAATATGTGCTATTGTGTTGTTGGATGAACCCCAAGTCCACAACTGTTTTATTGCTGAGCCCCTACAACGATATTTGGTATACAAAGCTTGGCAGTTTTCTAGAAGTATATTGCTGCAAGGCTCACTTTACAAAGCAGAATGGAGTCTTTTCACAAAGGAATAGCTCCATTTCCTGTAGTCAGATTTCATCACTCAGGTAAAGGATGCTTCTGCCTAAAACTCAAATATTTAATGAATGGCTTGATTGTGTAAGTCAAACTCAACTATCTTGGATGCCCAGAAGACATGAAATACTGGAGACAGATGAACGTTTCGCTGCATGTGGTTTTACGGTAACATGAGCCATATCCCATATTTCCTTTATTTTTCAGCAAATCCTATTCAAAAGCATCAATAAAATAATTTTACATTATTATTTCTATTGTAATGGAAGTCCAGCCCTGCTGAGTCACCAGGATCCCATTGTGTACAGCACTGTATACTCAAGTCATGAAAGGCTGACAATCCCGAGAGTACAACGAGACACAATAGGAAAAGAACACGTTAACAGTGACCTCGTTGTGATTAGGAGAAAAAGTGCTGCTCGCAGCGGTCTGTCTGGACACTGCAGAGCACTCCAAAAGCAGCTCCGTGCAGGTAAGATCTGAAAGAGCAATACTGTGGCACTTTATTTTGACTGTTTCAAAACCAAATACTGAGCATCGCTGAGGTCTGAGAGGACAGGACACGGTAAAGACAGTAGGGAGGCTGGGATACAGTGAAACAAATAAAAAATGAGGTGTGTTCTATGCTGAGTCCTAACCAAGATAGTGACTAACCCAAGAGGAAAGCAATACATATGAATCATTCACACTGCTAGCCTGGCAGTTGTCAGGGACTAGGGATGTGAGGTTTTGACAAGGCGGTAAGTCTTCTTTCCATCAAAAAAAGTTTTGAAATACAGAGAGGCAGCTGCCAGAAAATACCTTAAATTCCTGCCCAGCCAATAGCGTATGAACATCAGCCAAACCAAGGTGACTTTCCTGCCTACTTCCTGCACACTGTACACCACTATCATAGATACTCCTCATCCCCTGCTCTTCAGAGCAAATCCGGGCCCAGGCTGGGCTGGAACACATCCTTTGATGAGTATCACGTTCTGAGGTTCTTCACCTTGCAGCTTACAAATAAACGTGCTTCCCACAAGAACAGGCAGTGACAGACCAGTAGTGGGGCTGTATCGCTCCTCAGACTTGCACTGCAAGTGGTACAGCTGCAGGCTGCTCCTTACATTGCCCACGGAAAGTCTCTGTATCGCAGCGTATCGCATTGCCCTTGGGAAGCCTCTGCCTCTGTCCCGGGGAGCGGTGATCAGCAGCACACGCCAGCCCGAAGAGCTCGCCTTCTAACGGCCAACACAGCCCAGGCAGGGCTAAGGGAAGTTGCGTACTTGCTTTCTGTGGGAGATACTGGGGCAGAAACAGCCTGAATGTCTCAGCTGGGCTGAACTAGAGACAAGACCTGAATTTAGCAATTCACAATGCACTGTAGTAACACCAAAACAGATTTCCTCATGCTCCGTGAAGTAAAGCATGTATTATGAGACTGTACTTCAAACTACTAAGTATTTTATATACTTTCTCTTCAATAATAAGCAGTATTCAATCACAGACAGAAACTGTTTTAACTTCTGGATTCTGCCAATGGAGGCAGGAACCTTCAGCTAAGCCCTAACTTCCAGGCATACTTTCTAAGCATTAAATCAAGCTATTGTCACTATACATTTCAGCCTTCACACTGTTGTGTACCTACTGCAACTTCAGATAGACCTTTGGTATCACTTACCTCTGAAGATGTTCTCCCCAGAGCAGGAATCTCCTGCCAACACTCCTGTGCTTCCATGGCAATAATGGCCCTCTACTAGCTCTATTTAGGCTAATGTTGAAGAGATACAGGATATCTACAGAATTCAAGAGTTGTTCTTCTACAAAATACTTCAATGCCCTTTCTGAGCAACTGTCACAGTGCTTTTAGCATGGCAATGTATTGCAGCCATCCCGATTCCTCACCTCAGGCACTGCAGGACACTGCCATGGCATCCAGGATTCCTACAAGGCTCAAGCAGAGGGGGACACATGAACACAGAAGTGGCCACATTGTCCTTGCATAAGGAAAAATGAGAGAAAATGCCACTAATGTTTTCTCTGGCTGCAGTTGTGACTTGTCTCACAGGTAAAGCCACTCTGGTGCAACATGTTCCCCAGAGCACTAGAAATCACAGTTCCACATTGTATATTTGACATACCTGTTGAATAAGTAAAAAGTAATGGAGGTCTCTCTTTCCTCAAAATACACCACCAAAATATGATTTTATTTAAAAAATATGTATTTTCTGGCTTTAATTTTTGGGGGCTTTTGATAGCTGAAATATAACTTTTGATTGAAAAAGAGAGAATAAGCTTTCTAGGTACATTTTTAGTATCCAAACAGACCATCTCACTGATTTTTTTCCCCAAATGATACAAATAGATAAACCTCACAGAAAGTGCTCATGGATTATTCATTGTATTAATTATATGTCACTATTTATATCCACAGGAGCTGAATAAGATGCAGGGTACAAATTATTATTTCATCCTCCACAAGAAGATACTCTACTTCCAAGTCCATTAAAGGAATTTTAACTTTTAAAGGATTTACTTTAACTGTACAGCTCTCTCCATGGACAAATAATATTTTAACTGGATCAGAACATTTTGCTTCTAGCCATAGATATTGCCTGTCAGCAGAAAGCTCATCAGCTCAGGCTTTGTAAAAATTCATGCAAATGCTAAGTTGCCCAGAACTACCATGACTTACTCATTTTGGTCTGTGCTGGTGTGTGGGGAAAATCAGCCACCACCGTCAATAACAGGCTGCAAGCACAGCTCCCTCCAGTTAAGTATAGTATACACTTCTTCAAATTGTATCATTTACCACAATTTTATTTTGAGGGTTTTGGTGTCCACTTCTAAAACACTAGTTGCAAAACCAGAATTGTATATAAACAAACTGGAACATCTCATTTGAAAAGCATTCAGCTATTGAGTGAGACCATCAGGTGGTGTCTGGGCTACTGTGACACACGTCTCCCATATTACATGTTCTGAACTTGAACTGCCGTTGTGTCTTGTGGCCTGTTAGCATCTAATGATGTCTTGTTTTTTATGCTGTTTCTCAATCGCAATGGAACTTGCCATGAAAATCATGAACTTGTTATAAGCTTATTGTTCAGCTAAGCACACAGCTTGCTCAACTGTCAGAAACAGTCTGCTAACCTCTAGCTACACCAGACCTATGTTACATTAGCCACATTGATTTGAGAGTGCACCAACGCAACTCCCAGGTAGCTGATACAAAACACTTAACTGGCACTCATCAGCCATTTTATTTACTCCTTAGCACAGTGATTCTACCCTAGATTCTACGCATTTTGAGAATCCTGGCTCAGTTTCATCAGTTGTATTGCTGTTTGAAAGGCAGGGCGAAAGCCTTCTGGCCAGAGTGCAGTGCTGCAGGTTAGTTGTGAGCAATCATGAAAAAACTTATCAGGACTAGGTAGCTGAGAAGCCAGAAGTTCACAGAACTGCTTATAAAACAGATGAGGGTTGATGCCAGAGCCAGCAATTGAAATTTGGGATTACAGGGCTTCGGAGCTTTGATTCAAGTGATCAACTACTGCAAGGTTGAAAGGAGGCCAGACTGACTCATGTTTGCTGCACGGTACTTGTACTGCATTGAATGTGACCCACTCTTCAGTGTTCTGCTGGTTGTCAGCATGGGCCAAGAAAGGGTTTGTAATCTTGAAGCATAACTTGAAAACACCAAATAGAAGCAAATTTATCTTCTGACTTACTTACAAAAAACAGAGGCGAGACACTGCACAGGCTTTTCTGATGCTCTCTTGTTCTTGGTTGAGTGATTTGCTCACTCTTTTTTACACCTAATGCTAAATCTATGTTCAAGAAGAAGGACTTTTTCTTACCCTGTTAAGATCATCTGGGCATTTTTAAGCACATTCTTAGTATTATTGCACATATTTAAACCTCTTCTACAATCTTCTGTGAATTACAAGGTTTTGAGTCTTTGACCTTTTGTATCAAGTCTGCTGTAAGATGGTGTTTTTACAACTTCTTGTACTGGCGAAGGAAGAGGGGAAGGAGAATGGAAGAGCAGGTACTGTATTGGTTCATTCTGGGCTCTAGACCCGTGACACAGCAATCTGTGGTGGTCAGAGACTGGATTTGATACAACAAGGGATCACTTTCAGCCCTTTAACCACCTCTCTCTAGCTCACTATACCCACTAACCTCTCTTTGATTAGTTCAGTTAAATGGTTCATTTTATTTAGGGCAGGCACAACTCACACCTCATGTCTGCAGGAAGGCACGCGCAATGGGGCCCTTGTGTTGACTGGTACTGATAACAACACTGATCTGCTGAGAGATCGTGACTTAAAGGGATATTAAAGGTCTTATTCTTCTTTTAGGTCAGAGTAGAGATTCCTCTAACAAGGCCAGTTTTAGAATCTGCCACCCAAACTCTTCTTATCCACATATATACTTATATAGTTCTTCCATGCTGTTAATCTAGCTCTTTTTTTATATAAAGAACTTAATAAAGGTGGAAAATCCCCCCAGACTACTTCACACATGCTACGTCTTCAGGAAACAGCCAGCTTCCTAGATTACACAATCACACTTAGCCCAGGAAGAGAGTACTTGAAGAAGTGGGTTATTCTTGGTGCTAGCTTTTGTAAATGCTCTTCTCTGAACTTCTCATTAACCTTCTGAACCTCATGCCTACTGGATGGATCCCAGCCAGCATCCTTCAACTACCAAAGGACTCTTTGAAAAGAGAGTTTACACCTCAGTTTCCAAATTGTGTTACTGTGTCATACTAACTATATAGAAGAGGAAGGCAAACGGTGGATTTGCCTTTTTAGAAACAGCAGTCGATTAAAAAATAAGGTACCAATAACGTGCGAATCACACAGTCCTGAAACTTCAGACATTTTGGCACATAGCTCTGTCTCTCTCGGACAATTGCATCCCCTTTTTCACTACTTCTCTGCTCCTGTTCCAAAGCTCCCCCCTGAAGCCATCGGGGGGTGGGGAGCGGAGCGGGTTGTGAAGTGTCTTGGGGTAATCCACTTTGACAGGGAACTACGCTGATTAAAAATTATGGCTTTGGAACAGTAAAGCTCCCACTGCTGTCCACATACAAGTTGCTGCTTTCTATTTAAACCTTAACAGTCACATCTAATCAAGAGAAAGTAAGGACGCTTTTATGAATTCCATGAGAAAAATTCCCCTCAGGTGTAGGTTGCATGGTTTGATCAGCTCCAGTATCATGTTTTAGCGTTTCATATTAATCCTGCAGTTTCTGAGCCAAAAGTGCTAGCTTTCATACTCGCCTGACGGCCAGGCAAACACATTTTGGCAATTTGTTACTATTTCAGCTAAACTTGCAATATGCAAATTAAGATTTATGGCAAATGAAGGCTTAAAACTACACATTTATCTTCATGTGGAAAAGGTATTATGTAGTTGCAAGGTGCCAAAAAATACCAGAGCTGGGCAGAGAACAAGCGAATTACAAATCCCAGAAGGCACTGGAGCATTGCACATCAGCATTTTGTGTCTTGATGACAGGAAACAAACTATTTCACAGTCTGAGATTTTCTGGAAGATATGGAGCTGACCCAGCCCTCAGACTAAGTATCTGGTTTCAGTGTTTCCAACTGAAAATTGTTCAAGTGTCAGGTAAACCTAGGTTTTTCAACAAGGCTAAACTAAAAGAAAAATTACTGGTTTGTGGAATATAAGTATCCTGTTGAAAACATAGTGATGGGAAAAAACTGATTAAGTACAGATAACACTTCAATTCCCTCCTATTCTCCCCCTTGATTCTCCAAGTATAAGCAATTACGATCATTCGCCATGCGCCAATTTAGCTTTGCTGCAATCGCATTAAGGCAAAGAGACAAGATACTGCTTATTCCCTACCTCATCTTTCTGGGGTAGCACAGAGTAACACAAACTGCATAAGCAAAATTCAGAGGTGCTCTACAGAGATGTGTTCCTGTGTGGTCTTATTCCCTGCTTTGTATACTGCACTGCTGAAGACAATAGGCTGACACATGGACTGGAGATAGATCCAGGCATACTTTCCTTCCTAAGTCAGGGTTTCCAATGAAGAGCATTGGAAAACTGAGATACATGCCCAAAGTTCAGCTCAGCCTGAGCCTTGGGGTCCAATTTTTGTCTCAATCAGAAATAATTTCCCTTAAGCTAAAGGATTCAAAACCATACAAAATCAGTGCATGGAAGCCAAACTCAAGCCACATCTAATAATATGGACTTTAAAAACAAGAAAGATGTTAAGTGAACAGCAGATATTTTTTCCTCAGCCTACCCCCTCACATACAAACTGCAGTTTCCAGATTCTGGAAGCTGCTTTGCCTCGATCCTCCACCTTACTGGAACAAACTACCTTGGTTATGCACAGTCTACTTACTACCTGATTTTATCTAACTCCTGGGAATACCATACAGATTTTGAAAAACTGGTGTTGCAAGGAAGAAATTCAAATGAGGCTTAGACATTGCTGATATAAATACTTAGTTCTGTCTTGGAGAACACAACTGGCTTAATCAAAGGGATGTGGTGTCCTGTACATGTGGGGCTGGGTTCCCCCAGCACAGACCTTGCAGCCGGTGCCTGGTACCTGCTGTGGCTGATGAGAGGGTGCTCTCCAGTGTGAGATCAGAGAATGGCAGAGCAGCAGAAGAGCTGTGTTTCAGCAAGTAAAAGAGTATGTATGTTCTTAGACAGCCACCTAGTGAGCTTAGTGAGGAGTCAAGAGCTGGAAGAAAATTCAGCGAACTCTTACAGAGAGTGCTAAAATGAGCAATGCATTTCATAGGTTTTTTTGCCTCAGAGTCAATGCAGTAGAAGAGCAGAAAGGTTCTTGAATTACTTAACAGCTGGGAGATGAGATTCCTCGACACCTTACAACACTAGAAATGAATGTTTGTGTGAGGGTTTAAGTATTAAAAAAGATGTCTGAGGGTTAAGTGAATTTCAAAATTTTTTTCAGGAGCAAGTATATATGTGTGTTTAGATACATATATATTCATCTTACCTGTTTCCTTCCTACCTGTTTCTAAATAAAAACATTACCATTGACTGAAAACCCTTACACAATCCAACATAAAAAAGGGGTAAAGTCCAGAGGAAGGGATCCTTTAGAACACCTTGGGAGAGAGAGCCTGCTGCACCCGTGTGCTTGTATTCTATCATTTTCTGCTAACCGAAATTTGAATGTGGTTTTGGAAATAACATGAAGTCTTTTGAGTAAGACAAGGAACCTATGAGCCCAGTTACCATCAGGAACAGCACGTGTATTTGCTAGTTGTGTGATCTAAATTCTAGCTCTATGAAATAACAGAGAAAAAAAAAAAAAGCCCAGCCACAAGGGTCCCTAAGAAAACATTCAGGTATGATTTCTGACTTTCCCTTTGCGAAGTTATTCCAGAGAGACCTCTGATAAAGTTATACTTATGGTTTCATACCTGTGCTGGTGCTCTGGATGTTCACAGTGCCGCAATATGCAAATGTATCCTCACATTAGAAGGACACAGAACCTACGGAATTATAATAAGGCAGCCAGGCCTGGCATCTCATCAGTCCAGTGCTTACCTATTAACCACTGCTTGCTAAATTACTTTTTACTATGAAGACTACTTGTGAGAAGAAAGCTCCCAGATGACCTCTTTTTATAACTGTGATCATTGAAAAGAAAATGAAAAAAAAATCAGCTAAGAACTTAAGAAACTAGTGGAAAACCTTATAAAAACCATGGTTCTCCAAAGTTTCATCTAATATATTAATATCCCACAAAATAGGTGCAGGGTGGTGAGTAGGTCAAAGCGACAATTAAACCCTGCTGATGATACTGTTTGTGATGCTGTAGAATTTCTTATATATTTACTGCTCCCCAAAAAACAGACACAGAGAACTGCCACAGCTGCATATCACGTCAATCCTGAACCACTGCTGCAGCCTCGCGCATAAAATTACTTTGTTCTTATGGACTTGCAGTTTGTAATCCCCAAGTCCAACAATATAATAATATACTAAAAATAGCTATGAGTGTGCTTTGAATTCCTCTTAGACATCAGCTCTACATGTCTAATTAAATATCCTTGACACACAAAAAATAATTGTAAGGAAAAAGAAATCTCCCTCATGAGGGCCAGATGATTTTAATCAGGTCTCACTCAAAATCCTCCTAGGCTCACATGGCTCAGCTCACTACAAAAGGCTGTGAGTTGCACGCTGTGCTCCAAGCCTCTCCTTTCCCTTTCACACTGATTGCTGCTCTTCTGTCCCAATTTCTCTGTTCCTTAAGAATTTACTGTCACCCAGCCTCCACGGCTCCAGTTCCGAAACTCCCCAGATATGTGGGGCTAGGTGCCATTTGCTGATTCTTTTTTTTAATACCTCAGGAAGAGCTAGCCAGCACATATGGCATGCTTCTGTGTAGAAGCTGAACATATGTACAAAGGTTCCACACAAAATCTGTGGAGGAGAAACAGTATTTATTTATTCCAGATAAGAGCTACAGCCCCTTTATCCTCCCACAGACACAAGCAGATCTGCTATCAGCCCAGCAACTGGAATACAAACTCAGATCTCACTGCCTTCCTTAGAGGGAAATGGGTGTCACCACCAACAGAAGCGACCGTGACAAATCCACACTTCTGTCACCTCCCTCCACAAACCTGAGTTTTTATTTCTTTTGCGCCCGGGGGGGAATTTGTGCCAGGATGCTGTGGTGTTCTGTGACCGTGCCGAGATAAGCACTTTTCAGTGTCCTAGTTCCAACTCAGATATTTAAGGCTTTGGCATTAAAGAATTGAGGCATCTATAAAGTACAGTCTTCTTCCTCCCACTTTCCCATCCATACTTTATTAATAGTAAGTACTAAAATTTATACTCCATGAGAACTGGAATGATATGAATATCCCATTTGCTCTAAGCAGATATTTAATAAAATACTAGAATTATTTTGACTGCTTCAGTATAACAGATACTGCTTGCCATCGTTAACAAAGTCCTGCAGCTCCTTCTTGTGTGAGTTCTCCTTTCTTGGGCCTGAGTATTTTTAAGCATAGGCTTTTGGTTTTTTCTTTTGTGTGTGCTATGGGTCAAACATATCCACTATTAAGCGTCACAAGCCTCATCATGGCCCTGAATGACTTTTGTTCACTACAGGGTTTTCTCTGTCATCTCCAGGGCTCATTCTAGATTTTGCAATGATTTCTGAATGGTTTTTGTTTGTTTTTAAATGCCAAATCAGGGAGTCTGGCAAATTATAACTTTAAATTCCAGCTGTTGGAAAGACTTACAACATGGAACATTGACCTTCTGAAACATCTTCACTACAGTCTCATACTTATCCTCCACTTGGGGTCACCTGCAAGTGTTCCCCAAATGGCCACTGGTTCCCAGCGCACCCCTGCTGTTGGAATTCAGCACTCGCAGGTGCTGCATGTGATATTTTGGTCTGAACTTCTGCCAGCCACTTCTGCAGCTGCTGAAGTTTCCAGCTCTGCCATTAGGAGTTCTATTCCTCCACGCTGGGCTTTTTGTTTGTGTTTTATCTTACTTCTAGTACTGCAACTTGTCCAGGAATTTTATCAAGAAACCCGCTTCCAGTTGTCAGTTACACACACAAGCCTCTTTAAAAGGACAGTCTCCACAGTCTCCATGATTCCTCTGTGTGCTTCTCCAGTTCAGATATCCACACAGATCTTATCAGCAAAATTTAGAAGCCTTTGTCTTTAATTATTACATGTTAAAGCAACAAAATTAGATTAAGAGTCGTATTTCATTTGGCCAAAGAGAGAAAGCTGCTTAGTGCTGTTGTATTAAGATAGTGTCATACTGGCGATCACAGCTACAAGTACTCTAACCCGCAGCAGTTCCTTCACCTCTGAAGTGATGCCTATATGGAGCTTCCGACCCACACATATAATTCTTGCTTTTATGCAGCTAACCTGAAGTGCAAATAAAATTCACCCCATCAGACTCTGCAGCAGGTATTCCTTCTTAGCACTTGGGAACATATAAAATAGATTTCTTTTATATTAGACATGTAAAAGTTATACCAGATATTCTTCTTTTAGGAACACTAATTTATACATTATGTGGTTAAAATCTTTTCAGTGATGAACCCTAAAACCAGTCCTTCTGAACACGTGAGTTCCCCTGGAGTAGTCTGGCTGTGTGTTCCCATTGTTATGTCCAGTGTCCCTTTCTGAAAGTATCTGACCTCTGTTCTTGCAAAGCGGATGAGTATTGCATGTCTATAGACATCTGCTACGGAGAAACATCTCTCTTGTGATGCCTGATTCAGATTTTGTTTTTCCCCTTTCGCCTTTTGTTCTGACACAAACTTGTCATCACCCTATGAAGTACTGATTAATATCCATAAGACATTGCAGGATGTAAGCTTGTAGAAACAACAATATGAACAACTTCTGAACCTACAGATAGGTTCAGGCAGAGCCTGCAGTTTTGTTCTAGGATTTCTGTTCATTCATTTGACAATTTGTTCAATACAGTTATTCTGCCATATTAAGTGAAAAGGCTAGGCAGGAACTTAAAGGATCCAAAGAATTGAAAGCAGACCAAGTAATGCATTGTGTGCTTGCAAAAGTTGCTCTGCAGACATGACTTGCCCGAGATTCTTTGCAGGCAGCAAAGTTTCAAAGTCGTATCAAGAATATGATAAAAGACCCTGTATTTGCTGGATGACTTGCTTGCAAAAACTGGTTTGTTCCACCTTAGTGAAAACAAACTCAGAGACACAAAGTTGTCACACTTTTTGTAAAATAGGAGAAATGTTGAACCATCTGAGAAACTAAGATATACCTACTGGGTTAATAACATTACATGGATTAACAGTATGCTTGCACTGATAATAGCACAGGCCTCAGATGACAGAGCCAACAGAAACATGCTACTGAGCTTGGAGATAGCTTTCCTCTCTTGTCAGTGTTGCTCAATGCAGAGCCTATCTAGTTTTGGAGAAAGTCTCCTATTTGGATCTGAAAGAAAGAAAAAAAACCCCTCTGTTTTCACAGATTTAGGAGATTTAAATTCAGGCAGTCTGTGAAACTTCGTAGAAGCAAAAACTTCCCACAGTTCATCTGCAACTTAAAAGACGTATTTGCTCATTCTATTTGATGTTTTACACACTTCATGTGAGACAATTCCCTCCACTGATCTCCCCCAGTGGTCTTAATTTCAGAACAGAAGTGTTGTACCACAGAAGCAAGCTGCATGGTGAGATGGCAGAATAAGTTGTAGAGAAACTCTTATGTCTTATGGGAAAACTTTGAAAGCAAGTTACAGGTATTTAGATTATCACAAAATGAATTATAAATTCTTCCTTTATACACTTTTGGGACATTATTAGAAGAAATTCTCTAACAGCTATCGCCAGAAGTGTGCTATTCTTGCCGTTCAGTATCAGTAAGACCTGAAGACTTTTAACCTTTTCCCCCCTTGTTCCTGTATCTACACGTCAAGAGGGCTGTGGAACAAAACTGCGAAGAGGCTACCACTAACAGGCTCTGAAAACATAGGAAGAAAGAGTATGTAGATGTCCCCCAACTATGGCTTGTTGCTATGTAAGCATAAGAGGAATTGATCAAAGGCCAGTGCAAGATTTGAAGGAGCACATCATGCAACATGGGAAAGGTATGGAACAACAAGACAACTGTTCAGATAGATCTCACTGGCCTGACCTGTTGGCTAGATTAAAATGTGTCCAGGTTAAACCTAAGCAGTATGAAGTCTATGTTATGCTGCTCAGAGCACACTAGAATTGACTCCTTACAGCTACAGTTACAGGTCTGGAGAGGAGAAGGCCTACTTACTGTCAGACAGATCTGGTGACTCTTTGCTTACGGGCATTGCCACCTTCAAAGTACAGACCAGAAGCAGTTAACAGATCAGTTTAACAGATCATGTTAAAAGCATCAAGATGGTACATAGGGGAAACTCTGCATGAGGAACAGCACAACTCTTAACGTAGTAACTTCGTATTTCTTCCTGTGACTTCACTGTAGCTCTTCTCTCTAGTCTTCTGAAAGCACCATATAGAAGTACACAGCAGAACACCTACCCTGCAGGATCCTCGCTTCCTTCCATGAAGCAAGTCTGTATGTAAATATGGTTCAAATGTGTCCAGTGACAAAATTCAACAAGGAACCACTTAACTCTCCTCTTTCATGTTACACCTATTTCTGAGCTACCTTTGCCAGTAGCATTGTCTCAGAGTTGATAAAAAATGAAGCAAGTTTACTAATGTTACACTTGTTCCTTTAATATACACATCCAGAAAGGTGTTTAATGAGAGTGCTTTTCATAGCATGTAGCCAAGCTCTGTAAGCTCCCCTTCACAAGTCAACTTCATTGAACCAGGCACTGAGTGCAACGCTTAAATGAGAAATTGTATTCACATTGTTTGCCCAAAAGTTTTGTACGTATGTGGATCTACTCATATGCTTTAAGAAAAAATACTCTCACAAGTAAAACATGAATGTGTCCTTAAATTTGCCCTTCTGAAAATAGCTCAGCCTATTTGTAAGAATTCCTGCAACTTAGCACATGCTTCATCTTTAGCTCAGAGTGTTAGCCAAGTAATAATCAGCACTCAGCAAGAATTAGAAAGCCAGTTTGTCACAGTGAGGTCATGGGGAAGATTATTCCTGCTTTATGTCTCCATTTATAATAAATATTCCATAGCCTGTCATGGAAAGGATGTAGAACATATTTATACTTCCAACCTTCCATTTCACATACAATTCATCAACTTGTTCTGGTAAATTCAATAGGAGCCTATTCTCTTTTGTCGTTTTTTTACACGCCTCCTGGCTCAGAAGAACCAATAGTCTACCTTACAGTGCAATGGAGATATTGTATATCTTTGAAAGTTAATGTAGGATAGATTGTAGATTAGCAAATGTATTTAGGTATTTCCTTTTAAGGTAGAACATAACTGTATAAATCTTCTTCTCAGAGTCAAGTCAAACATATGATGCACCCACCTCTTATTTAGGCTGCTTATGACCATCTGTTGAGATAGCATGATTCAATTTCACAACTTCATCTTACTCCTGCCCAAGTATTTATTGCCAGATAACTGTGGCGCTGGAAAAGCAGCCTACGTGACAGTGTAATGGCTACCTCTTCCTCTTTCACAAGTGCTTTAAGGAAAATCTAATGCATTTCTCAGAACAGAAACAAGCTCTTTTCTGCAAAAGGCAGCAGAAAATGTGAGCAGTGTCTCACTACATGGCAATGAGCTATTGGAATAACTTGTGGTAGTCATTAACAAATTAGTCCTACCCTAAGGGATCTCGTAAGAACATCTTAGATAGTGAATCTCTGCATCTGCACGTATCTCTACGTCTGCACGTAGAGGTGCCAAAGAAAATGCTTATGAAGTTGGCTATTGCATAGTTTATGGGAGTACTATATGGACACACTTTCTGCAGATGGGATCGACTATGTTGGGGAAAACGCTAACCCTATTACAGTGCCTTAATACCCCGGGAAGCCAGAGAAACTAGACTGATCTATAATGGGTGGCTTCCAACATGACATCTCCCATACCCAGATGGTCAGAATTCAGCCAACATTAGACACAAGTTTCCTATGTCCTCAGATTCCAGATTCTCTAAGTGAATACAGCAAAAGGTTGTGATATTTTTACACAGACTGGAGACTCCTCACACTAGGAAATTCCCTTGAGAATATCTGGAGAACACCACATGCCAGCACCAATTTGCAACTCAGTGCTGCCAAGTCTGGGAAACAGGTGAAGAAAAACTTTAGGGTTTTTTTTCCTTTGTACTCTGAATATCTTAGCAGCATTGTAGTGACCATGCAACTTTAAAAATAAAATAACAAAATAAATCAGATTGAGGAATGTATTATAATTCAGGTCCCAAACCGCTGAAATGTTATAAAAAGGTGGGAAACAAAACATGTCAGCTAAGATCTCAACAGAATGGTATCTCAGAAAGGTTTATAATATGAAATTGGCCAGCAAACTGAGAAAGCACTTATTTATGGGACATGAAGATACACGTTGTATCTGTGTCCACTAAAAATATATAATGACTATTTTAATGCATGTTGTTGAAGTAAATTGAGCACAGACAGCTATTTCTTTTTACAAAACATATGGGAATGATCATGCTGTAATTACACTTTTCAGAAATTCACGCATGAAGTTTTGGGGAATTTCCAGTTGTACTCCAAAAAACCCAATTGCTTAGAGAGAAAACAATTTCTCTCTGAAGAAAGTTTCTAATCCTACATTTCTTAATCCTGTAAGTCTTATCCAAATGGCTTTCACTGAAGTCTAAATGCGTAAAGAAGTACTCTCAAATGAATGAAAAATAATAGCGAAAAAACTAGTAACATCTTTAAGCTTCACACAAAAATAGATGTTTGTCTTGAGACAAACTTGAGAAATAACTTGCAAATGCTTTTTTTTTCCACAGCAGCGTAACAGTTGCTGATATGGTTGCGTGGTATATCACAGGTGAGCTGATTCTGAACTGGTATTTAATGCCTAGCAGCATTTAACTATTTCACAAGTAGAGCTAGCAGAGAAAATGAGTGCACCTATCCTTAAGAGGAAAAAGGACAAGGACCCTGGAAATAGAGAGGAAGAAAGATTATTACTTCTTTCCCCTAAGGCTCAGAATCTGTTAAAACCTTATGTAACTTTGTGGAGTTTTTCAGCCAGTTCACACAACTGTTACTTCAAGACAAGAAATCAGAGAAAGGATGAATAAATGAACAAGAGTTTAAAAGAATCACACTGAGAACAAAGCAGGTACCACATCTAGGTGTTCAAAGATGTCAGAATTTGTATTTTAAGTCTATAAAATTACCATCTTGCTCTGATGACCTGAAGGTAGGTACCTTTACCTCCATTTCCTTATCTTTTCTTCAAAATATACATCCCCTCTCAGTTGCAGATCTGACCTGGGTCATTTTCCTTAGTCTCTCCCTAAAAGCTCCGGACATCAGCACCTGGTCATTAGCTCTGGCTGTCTAACTTTATAGCAGCCATATCTCATTTTCCATATCCAGGAAGTATTATCATCACATCATTCAGTTCACTAGACATTTCCACCATTATTCTAAGCAGGATTACATGACATTTTAGCAGTTTTGTTTTGGGTCATTTCAGTCCTCTAACATAAACCTGCTGATAATCCGAACAACAGACTTTGCATTCTGATATACACACATACACAGATTTTCACCTGGTGTTTCATACTGGTGTTCACCTGAACAAAATGTCAAGTGAGTTCAAAACTACAAGTTTTGTGAGTCTTTCTGAGGCTGTAGCACTTTAAATCTATCATCATAGTGTATAAAACAATCAACACTTAATAGTGTTTAATGACCCTTTTCAACTCACCATGTGCAGTTTAGAGAATAGCACTAGCAACTCTGTGCTCCAGCTGGGAAGACAGAGGCAAGTTTACGTCCCTTCTAAAGTAACACCTACTGTTAGGATAAGGCTGCTAATTCTAATTCAGGAAAAGTCACTTTAAATCCCGTATACAATCCCACCTACCTTACTGAATCCTTTCCCATGCTAACAAAGCCTGAAAGCATTTTGCTGAATAAATCTTAAAGAAAATAATAAAAAAGTATCAAGGGGCAAGCCAGCTGAAAAGTGAGAAGGACTAAAAACTTGCAAGACAAAGATATGAGCACTGAAGAAAAAGAACCCTGAAGCACATGTTTTACATCGTAGGTAACATATCTTTGGTTAAGACGGGCTACACAATAAACCTGTCATAAAAGCCTCCTGCAGACCCATGAAGAACTATATTTTAAAAAATCCTATAAAAAACACTGAACACAAACCCAGTTCAGTATAACTAAAGACTATTTCTTCTTGAAGTAAGCTAATGTAGCAGGAGTGCAGCACTCAGTTAAATCTCTGGCACTTAACAGCACTTAGAGAAATACACAATGCAATCTTGGAAGCCAGGCAAAGACAGATGGAAACGAACAATAAATGCGTGGGTGGCTAGACACACAGAAAATCTCGCCCAACATTTTCTCTTCCAGCTGCTTCCCTTGTAACCATACCTTTACACAATCCGTTCAAACCCCAGATTGCCCTTCCTGACACTGGAAATGACAGGAGGAGTGTTTATGACAGAGTGGAATGTGTTTAAACACAACAACAAAACCCCAACAAAATTAAAATCTGCAGGTAAGAATTTGAAAGCATAGACCCTTGAGAAAGGTTTCTTTAAAATAAAACATTCTTGTTATTTCCTTTGTTTTTCTATATTGTTCTTTAATCTCCCTCCTAGAGGGGGGTCTGAACAACAGCAAGAGAAAAGTAGAGAAGAGATGAAAGAAGGGAAGATACAGCTTTTGAAAAAGTAGAATCTCTTTCTTTTTGTCTAGCTCTCTAGTACCACCTGCAGCAGCATGGAAAAGCAGTAGGAAACCTTCCAGGGTGGGAGTTTTGCTGCAAGCACGTGTTACAAACAGTACATTTTTGCATGACACAGAGTAAAGTCTTTTTCACCCTTCCCACCAGGTCTAATGATATTTGACACCTACAAGTTAAGATACACCATGTTAATTCAAAACATTATAAATCATCTTTCATTTAAATTTACGTTGCTCCTGTGGGGCAGAAGGGAGGATAAAGACCCCAAATGGTTAAAAGCCAGGTAGTTACTGAACAAGTTTCCAGGCTCAATAAACTACAATAGTCAGTGAAATTCTTTAATGAGTTGTATACAGGAGGACTGGTGCCTATGCCATATCACCACAGACACTTCAAAGAAACATATGGTTAATATTTTCTACTGTCATCAAACGTCCAGTGACACCACGAGACCAAAACTTTATCTTCCTCTCCATAGGAAGAAATACTTTGCTACCTAATACAAAGTTAGTTCTTCATGAAATAAGTGATAAGCAAAGCACACTTAGGGCTGAAAGTACATTTATAATATAGCCCTAGATTACTTCTTCAAACAAAACAATCCCAACATGCTGGACTTCAGGAGTTCTGGCTCACCATCTACATCATACTGCATCTGCTGTAACTATCACTTTCCATCCCCATTTACTAGACTCAGAGAGAGTACGATAAAACCATTTTCAACAGAATCAGCACATTTAGAATCAATCGGGTTTATTGATGCAAAGGACAGAGGGTAGCAAATGAAAACACAGACCTCCACTTGAAGCTTCCACTAATTTAGATTTCTTACTTAAAAGCAGCAAAACACTTTCGAGTTGTCCCTAGCGACCAATTCCCAATGAGAATGGGGTTGGCAAGGAACACGAAATCAGTGCAACAAAGGACACTACTCCTTGGCACTGAGGTAGTGTGTTTTTATGGCAAAAGCATACTGATTTCAGGACTGTTCTGTAGTCAAGCGATTCAGAGTGATGCAAAGACTTTGCAAGAGTTGTGCCATCAAATTTTATCAGTTGTGTCAGTTTGATTGGGTTGTATCTAGCTTCAGAGATGCCAGCTATATAGTACTATTTTATTGCTTGTACCTCTGAGAAAGACTGTATTATCTAGCTCTAGAAATGTACTTAGAGGGCTGTAAATAAAAAGTACAATTTTGCAGGACCAGGATTCCAGGTTGTGAATGGCAAGAGGGCACACTCACAACAGAACACTGGTAGCATTTTCTGGCCCCTAGTTAAGTGTTATTGCTATTTTAGCCATTGAATAATGATGGAGGAAGCTACAGCAGTGTTGCCTTAGGTCACAAGGGAGATCAGTGTGGAGGTTCAGTAAAAACCTCTGCATTTCCATCTCCCTGCATGTTAGTTAGTTCCCCGTCTTAGGGAACACTCTTTGTTGAGTAGCTATAAATTACAGTCTTTTGATTAAATATAAAAATTAAGTACAGAAAAGATTAATTCTGCTGAGCAGAAACTTTGCATAATGCACATCATAGCAAATATGCAGCACAGAGATGGCTCTTCCAAAGATACGTACTAACCTGCATCTCATGCCTATCATTACCTTCTAGCATAACACTTACTGTGCAGAATTGCTTATGTGTTCAGTATCACAGATGACAATATCAACTCAGCTAATGGAGAGTTTACTTCAGCTGACATAGTGGAGAGCTCCTCTGAGAGGAGGAGCTGCAGAGTCTGCATTTCTGTGTTGTGTTGATCCTAATCCAACATCCACTCCAGCTGATGGAAAGACTCCTGTTGACTTCAGCATCCATTGTATTAGGCCCTTGGTGCAGTTAGTTGCAGTGACAGTGAACACTTAAGTTCCTGAACCCTTATGCTACATGGATATTTCACAACTTAAGGAATGCATGTAAGACAGAAAGTTGTTTTCCCTTCATTTCAGTGCTCATTTTACAGTCTGCCACAAAAATACCAGTTTCTCCAAGATACTGAGTAACCTGTCTTGCTTTTACATGCTTTTGTTCTTGGAAAGAGAAAAATCAGACAAAAATATCAGCTGCATTGTCTCAATATTAAACAGCTACTTCAGAGCAATGACTGTCTTAATTTTTTCCAATATTTAGCAGTTCAGAATTGGATTGTGTTGAGAGCTGAAAAGAATCAGCCATTTCATTTAGCGAGCTATAAACTCCTAGTTAAAACCTTCTTATGTTTCAGGCAAGTCCCTCTATCACACAAGGCCACGTACTGCCTTGAGCATGTATCGAGAGAAGCAGTTCTCTCAAGAGACTCAGCTGAAAACTGCTCAAATATCACCTCATGCTAAATACATTAAAACTTGCTTGGTTTAAAGACAGTTTCAACAGTCTGATTTCTCTCCCACACCCTGCACTTGCTTCTGAAATTGCTATTGCTTCTCAAATCCCCATAATACACATAGGAATGATTCCTTTCAGAACCATAGTTGTCTGGTGTTTTGTCATATTATTACTGTGATTAAATATATTAGTTCTCAGCAGGAACTCCTACTGACAAACCATCAGAAAGTGCTTAGGAGAAATCGGCTGTATATGTAAACAGAATTTTCACTGTCTTCCTTTTTTTCTTATCAGTAAGTGCTTCCATAATATAAGATGTCACAACTAACATAAGAAATTTAAGTTACTTAATGATCTTACACCGTATTCTTTGTCCCCTCTAGCAGCCAACCCTTTCCCTTTATTGTTTAGCAGAACAATGCCTACACTTCAGGATGGTGCTGTGACCAAGGCTTATCAAATTACAAGCCACTAAAATTTGGAATCAAGGTGAACTTTATTACCATAAGAACATATTTTGGTTTGTGTTTTGATGCTGTTTTTTTTTTTAACTTAACATAAGATGGCATCATCAGGAAAATGACATATCTTGGAAGATCGTTTCAAGAGAATGAGGATTACAGGCTATCCATGGAAACAACCTACTTGAGGTATTTCCTAGACATGCTATCACTGTCATAGTAAAATTTCAATGTGTGAGGCAGATAAATAAGGATGGCAACTGAGCTGCAAATTGACCTTGTAGGCTTGGGATAGATTTAGTCACTGCTGCCAAAGAAATTTTCAGGTACATCAGAGATTTGTGCCCAGGGGTCCTCTTCTTAGCCAACTAACTTGTAATCACAACTGTCAGTTTCAGAACATTTATATGACCCTGTGGAGTGTAATGTGAGTCAACCATCTGAATGTGAAATTCGTTAGACAACTGCAGCATGCTCAGTGGGAGCAGATTGTGAGACAACGGTGATGTATAAGAGAAGATGAAAGAACAGGGTAAAGGGTTCCTGCAGTGGTTTTGCAGGTTTGGGAATAGGTGTGCACATATTATGTGCCAATGTGCCTTCTCACACACCTCAAAAGAGATCATTTGGATGCTGTGAAAATTTCAGCAGTAACAGAACCTGACACCTATCTCTTCCAGTATCAGGGTATAACAATGATTGGACTACACTTTAATAAGTCTTGCCATTCCTGTTTATCAAGGACATCAGGCTTTGAAAACACAATTTACTAGATGATAATTTTGCTGTAAGAGGTGTGAGCAGCCCTCACCATACCACTCTGCCCATTACCCACAGCACCTCTTAGCCTATGCCAATCAGTTACCTGTAAATCATTGTATTGTGTAAAGGGGTTTTGAACACTACTACCTTGTGTCTAGTACCAGCAGGGTTGATTTAGTACTCCTCCCCCACTGATACTTGTCTTAGTCTCCAGTAGTCCAAAAGGGATCTCTTGATACAGCTAAGTGCTTTATGTAAAACTGAACCCTTAGGCAATAAGTGACTACTTGGCAAGCTCTCACTCAGTTATCAGTTACATATTTTTTTTTCATTTAAGTCTAATTTTACTTCCCACTTCTATTTTTCCCCATAATTTCTTATTGCTGAGGTGGGCACTTACAGCGAAAAGCAGTACAGCTATTAAAAGAATCAATACTTCCATTGCACAATACTTACACTGCTTCATTCTGTTTGCATCCTGTGCCCTTCATATGTCATGAATAGTGATCAATTATGAAGATCTGTCAGGTTTGTTATTGCATGAGATCATTTATTCTCTTAAGAGTATAAAGCAAAGTCAGCAAGCCAAGAACAT
The DNA here is from genome assembly GCA_033124195.1 of Coracias cyanogaster. Lineage (NCBI taxonomy): Eukaryota > Metazoa > Chordata > Aves > Coraciiformes > Coraciidae > Coracias > Coracias cyanogaster. The sequence goes on along the minus strand of JAVSBS010002357.1, from coordinate 45,906 downwards.
ATCAAGTCAACTACAGTTTCAAAGCCTACAGCCTGTTAGAAAGACAAGAGTATTTCCTATATTCTAAACTCAGAACTTAAGAACAAAGGGACAATTCTCAGCATGACTCTCAAAATGTAATTGAGAATCACAACATACAGCTTGAAAATTTCTGAAAAACTTTTTTCTAATAGTGTTTTTGCCTTACAGCTTTCCCCTAACGGCCTCCCCTCCATCATAAAACCAGTCAACCAGAACAAAAGCTCCTTTTTATACTAGACCAAGAGAATCACTTCATTTTCCATGGCTGGCCCAGGTCAAGTTCTCTGAGAATTACATTTCGGGCACGCAGCTGTGGTCTTCTCTCGCCTCTCTAAGACAACGTCAACTTGAATTTGCCCAAACTAGCAGATGCCCAAGTGCACTGTAACAGGTGGAAAGAAAAGTAGCAAGAGCAGAATATGTCTTCCACATCTCTAAGAGCTTGTTACTAATGTGATTTAGCTCTAGTATTGTAATTGAGCAGGCTGGACACCATATCATTAAACTTGTAAATACATTCACTTGCTGACTAACAAGACACTACTTCCATATATGTGTATGCCAAATCCAGGAAACGGTAAGGTCAAACACAGATTTTGTTTCTTAAGGTTTTATGGCTTTGCTTTTCTTCACAAGATAAAAGACAAAGACAAGAGCAGAATTTCTTACAGTGATTTTCAACTAATGCTTTGAAGGGGGATTTCTGAATATTTAAACTTTTCCTCACAGTGGGAATTCTGGTATTTGTAGCCACTGCCAAGGAAGGATCTTTGCTACTAAACTGGTTGAAACTGAAAGTGAACATACTGCATAGTTTGGGAGAGATGCCAGAACTGCGAGTTCTCTGCACAGCTACAGAACAGGTATAGTGCAAGTACAGCATGTTCAAGATATTTTCTATACTCAGCGAACATCTCATCCTAATTTGGAAAGGACTATGTTGAGGGTAAAAATTTTTTCCATTCTGCACTTCCATTCAGCAGTGATTTAAGAAGCTAATGAGTGCCAACATTTGAGGTCTGGATCCTAAATAAGCTTAAGCACCTATTATCTAGTGCATCTCATGCCAGCTGAAAGTCATGTACCTCAGAGGATCTGAAGCCAAACTCTCCCCCAAGAGGTATGGCCCTACATGTTGAACTTTCTCCTGCTCTCCAGTTAGAGTAAACTCAGGCACATGGAGATGAGTTCACAATCGTGCTCAGATCTTACAGGCAGGAAGGACAGATATGACTCAGAACATGAAGAGGACCTTGACCCCAGGTACCAAAACCCATAAGGTTTAAGCTACTTGCATCTTCAAACCCTTTATGAACTTATGAACTAAGTCTTGAATCAAATTGTTTCCATTAAGATGCGTTAGGTGGTAAGTATCTGCTTGGTGGTATACATCGTACCACCAACACCCTTAAGACATTAGTTCCTGAGCTAAAGAATGATGCTCAAAAGAGGCTTTTCTATGTCATCCTGCTTTATGGGACTCAAGGCAGAAACTATGGTCTTACACAGCATAGGTCCTATTCTCCTTCTGTCTCAGCATGCTTCTGGCTAGACCTACACAGTGTAATCTGTGCTATTTCCAGGGTCAAATTTTCTTCTCAGTACAGATTTAAACTCTACAGAATGCAGTGGAGATTTTCCAGACATAATGGCTTAAACGAATTTAAAGCTGAACTTTCCTTTTTCCTTATCATTCTCCCATATATCTCATGCACAGCCCTCTTTTTAAATGTGAACTATCTCAAAATATGTATTTGCATATATGAAACTAGAGTTTGCATCCTGCTCTGAATGTGGCCCAATGACATTTGTCTTACTGTGCTGTCCCAAGTCTGCTGTTACGTTACACAAGTAATGACAAGCTGCAGAGAAACAACTTAGAAGAAAAGAAATGCAATTCTAAATGTGTTATGCTTATCTACATTTGTAATTCCAGTCATGGATCCTATCTGTTTGTAAATTTCAAAGCAAAGTATCTCTGAACTTGCTAAGTCAGTATGGATATGCTCATCTTTTTCTTGCTGCATAAAATTAAGACACATACCAGGCAACTGTGAACTGATTAAAAGAATCTTTCCAGCAAAATAAAAGAAGATAGGTCTTGTTATCAACTTGGTTGCTGACTCTTGACAGAGGTAAGAATGTAAGGTGCACTGAGATGTTTATGAGATTCCTACTGACTATTATGAGAACTTTAAGAAGTGGTTATATGCTGAAAAGTGACTGAATAAATAGCATTGTAAAGTTCCAAATGTATTTTCTCTCAAAGTCTTACAGAATAAATTTGCCTGCTTTACAGGTAAAGATACATTTTCTCTTGCTGACAGCCCTGCACACTCTGAAAGTCACAACTGTGTTCTCCTTCACTTGTGCATTTCATTACTGCTCTTCTGAAGTGGCGTCTTAGTTAAACCGCTATTGTTAATCTAAGAGAGAAAAAATTATCCAAACTACTTCCCTACTGCTCCATCAATTATACAGAACTACCAAGAATAAAAAGACCCTGGGAATTGTTTTTGCCATATAAAAGGAAAAAGGCACACAGTGAACAGATCTAATGCACATGAAAAAAACACTATATACACGGCTCCATTTTTGACCAGAAGGAGAGAAGGAGCACAGGGACAGGCACGTGGAGGCATTGACCTGAAGGATTTCTGAACTCTAAAGGATTTTCTCGCATTCTTCAGCAGCCCACTTTCCAGTCTAGGTTGCTTATGCCAAAAATAAAGAATAAATCCCCCCAAAGTTAAACAACCCTTCCATCCTGACCACAAAAAACATCCTGTTTGTTTCCAGTTCAAATTAGAGGTAAAACTGCTATCTTCCTTACATATACTACCACTGTCACTGGTTCAACAGTACCTCTAGAGTGCAAGCAGCTTGGTCCCAGCCCAAAGGCAGCTGTGACCCAGAGCCAGCAGATGAAGGCAGCGTACGCACCACGTTCAATGCCTTTGTTCAGAGATCGGAGCTGGCAGTTCCACTGGTATCAGCCCGAACAGCTGTGCTGCTCAGAGCAGAAAGCGAATAGCCACAGCTTATCTCCACACTGTTTGTGTACTTTGTGGATCGTGTGGAGTCTCCTCTCATGCTGATACAAATGTGTTTAACGCATATGAAGAGCTATGCCATGCCTCTGTGCTGTGCTTACCTTGACAGATTCCTCTACGAAGACAAGTGTTTACAGCTGTGATGGCTGCAGCTGCTGGGGGCTACAAAGTAAATCTTCACACATTTCTGCTGCCTCTCTGAAGTCTTCCCTGACTCTAGTGGAACTCCTCTCTGGAAAACCTCTCACTTTAGTCACGTACATGAAGACAATTGGCCTCACGATGTACTACGAAACTGTGCAACCTGCAGTACGTTTACCCATTTAGCTTCAGATATAAATCCTTTCAACAGGCCTTGAATATAAAAACCACATCCTAAGATTACTATAAAGCTGTAACCTTGGCTATGGGGGGGACACAAATCACTCTGAGATTTGATTTCTCTGAATCATAAAGGTTCACCATAAAAATTTAGTTATGAGCATCGTTAAAAAAATGTGCTTCAGAGCATGAAATGTTAGAGACATTTGCAATCTTTTAGAAAAATAGTGTCTTGTTCAAGATCAGATTTTAACTCATCCCCTCTAAGTTGTCTGAATGTTAACTGCCTGCAGGTGATGCAAGGAGATGTGTAAAAATATGGGTGAAGTGCATTTTAAGTGTCATGTAACACACCCAGTAAAGGATGTCACGGTGTGCTCTTTTCAGAAAGGTGATTAGGGTCACATTTTGAAAGACATTTCAGTCCTAAAGGTGTAGATAAATGCCTATTGACAGTTTGAAAATCTTTAGTATCTCACTTTCACCAAAATCCTTTAAATCTGGAAGGATGTCAGCTGTTTTGAAAAATCCAGGAGGTACTGGGTGCTGGAGGTACTGAGCGTGGCAAGCGCTCAAATGATTTTAAAAGTCTAATCATCAGTGCCTTTAAATGGATGGCAAAAGTCATATTGAACAGACCCCTTACACATTTAAAGCAACAGATAAATAAATCACAAAATGTAATGGGATATTTAACATTGCTCTGATTCTGTTCCCTGTGTGTTATTAGGGACACATTGTGTCATTGGAGTTGACTGCAGTATACAGCTGTAAATTCAGTACAGGATAAAAATCATGCTCATTATGAATATGTAAAAAATATAGTCACATTTCTTGTTTGTAAACAGCTAGGATGTCACCATTCACCTTGTGTTGCGGATTTCAGGACTCTGAATAAGAAATTAGCAGCATTCTTTGCTGGATTTCATCAGCATGTTCCAAGAAAAATCTTTTTCTGTGGTGCACGTGAGCTCCTGCATTAGCACAGGATGAAAGCACCTGGAGAACTGGAAGTTGTGCTTTCCATGGATCCCTCTGAGACTCTTCACTTGAGTCCTCTGGATTTATCCTTCAAACTACCTCCTAAATGGCAGCAAAATAAGTATGAGGCATGGTTAGAGGAATGCGCTTTTACCTGCTGACCTCGGTTTGAAACTTTCAGGAAGGTTAGAGAACTTTTCTAAAAAGCTATTTTGAGTTTGGAGAGAATTTTTAAAATGTAGTAATTTATCCTATTATGTTTAGAGCTCTCAGAGGAAGTCTGGATATTATCTAGTAAAACCTCAGCTCTGATGGGCCGTTTTCACCTACAGAAAGAATTCTACGTCAGAGAATTATTTCATCATCCTATTTTCTAGATCACAAAAATGAAGCACAGGAAAACAGTATGATGCAGGAAATCCAGAATTTGAACTCTTAGCATCCTGAAGGTGGTAACTTTATCCACTAAGCCACATGATATACTTTCCAGCAGACCACCACCAAATGAGGAAATACGCAGTATTTGATGCCTGTCTGGTAATAACACTGAACACCATTTAAGTACAAACCAAATCATTATTTTAGAGGTCTCATTTTAAAAGAAACTGAGTATTCCTGCTAATATCTTTTACTTAAAATTGCAACTAGCCAGTATGTTATTAGATCGGGTTTAATGAGTTACCTAAACAGTGATATGGGGTCATAATTTTCAGCACCCACTCTAGCAAACTACCAGTAATCTGTCTATGAATACGTAATTTTTCTCTGGCAGGGAGACAGTAGTTAGTTTGTTCTTACTTTCATGGAGAGGGCAGATCTGAATCCATACTCCCTCACAGTCTGGGATTGTTTGCATCAATAATTTGTTTTAGCTATAAGGAAATAACTGGGACTTAGTAATTTTCTTCCCATTTCAACATGTAAATTTCCATGGAAATTGGAAAGCCTTGGAATATTGTCAGAGAAGCTTATAAATATTTACTTTTCTCCCATTCTTTGATGCACATCTCATGAACCTGACTCCATGATACGTCACACTCTAATTTGTTCACGCCATTCTATAAAAATGCTGTTTTGAGCTTACACTGCCATGTTTATTTTATTTACATTGCTCCAACACTAAACCAAGCATTTTAAACTCTCTGAGAAAGTTTCAGTCACAGGAAAACCAGGATTAGATCAAAATGCCCATATGGCACCAGTGGCATCTTCTTTGGGGTGCAAAGAGATGTGGAGAGCAAAGTAAAGATCTCTGTCCTCCCCTCACTTTCTTTGTGTGGAAATGAATATTCAAAGCACTAGTTCTTAATAAAGACGTTAGATAAATGACCCAATTGAAATCAAGGGATTGTAAAATGCCTCTTTTCATGGACATATGGTAACTTCTCAGATTCAGATCTGGTCCCATCTCTTTGAAACGTGCATATGTTGCTCAATTTTACAGATGGAATCTTCTACATGCATTCTGAAGTAACACTAGAGGGCAATAATGCATGACATATTCAGAATTTCCGAGCTTGAGAATATTTGAAATAGGTGGTCTTTGTTAACAATTAAGCAAAATTTGTAATTTGCTTCATTTGTTTAATTTGATTTGGAAAGGACTTGTGCTGGTATAGGAAAGGAGTAAGAAAAAGCTTCACAGAAGAGTGGAAATGAGAAATCACTTGCTTGCTTTCACACTGCTGTGATATTCTTAAAAGAAAGTGAGAAACTCTTTTGGGAAGCATATCTGCATAGAGGGAAGGGGAGTCTCCTTCAAACAAAATATTAAAGGACATTTTAAGATCTCTAAATTTATTTTGTATTTTGGTGAAGCACTGACAGAGGAAAATCTCTTGGAAAGGAGAGAAGAGAGAAAAAGGAAAACAGAAAGAACAAGGGAAAAGGGGGAAAGAGAAAAAAAAAGGTTTATAGAGATAGGTAGAATTTAAAACATTATCTCTTCATTAGAGGTATCTTGCCTGCACAGCACAATGATTGTACTTACTCTTACTGTCAAGCTTCTCTATAAGTTTTATCTTTTAAACTAGGTGATCTCTAAACGGAGAGTTCAGCAAGGGAGAGGAAGAACGGTTTGATTCGGTTCTCTCTGCTCTTGAATCTAATTTATCAACCTTTTCACATATTGTCTCAGGCCATATATTATTGTTAACAACTTTGCTTACTCAGATTGCTATTAGTAAAGGTTATTGTCTAAAGCTTGGACTATGGTGCCGGAAAACAAAACAAAAATCTTTGCATCTTACAGCTGTCAAATCTCAACAAATTCTAGGCACTTGGATGCCTTTTTGTCTTGAATTTATGGTTTTGGTGATGAACATCTTCAGGATGCATTCAGAGATCAAGAGAAGGTTTTGCTTCAGAAAAGCTTTATTTTAGAAACTTCAAGTGCAAAATTAATGATTCAGGATTCAGTCTGGAAGAAAGATATATGTGTGAAGTGAACCTTTAATGGTCTGTAAGAGGGAGTGACTGTTTAGAAGGGTTTTTATAGCCCAGAATTTCCTGCTACTTCAATAAAAATAATAACAGTAATGGTAATAATGCCTACTTCTTCCATTTCACTTCCCATCAGTAGAACTCAAGTAATTATTTTCATTTCTTATCTTAAAGGAAGTGTTACCAAAGAAAGGGATGTGACAATGTGTTACAGATAGTTTTCTACTATCTGTGTTTTTAAGCAACACAGCAAGACCAGTTTTCTCTGCTCTATTGAGGCAGGATGCAGAAAAGGATCAAATGGCAGATAAAACTCTTTTTGAGCACCCATACTTTAGACAGATCACTGTAATTTCCTTAAAGGTGAGGTAGGGACCATGTCATGGCCACACAGGATGTCTGGCTCCTTTGAGTAGAAAAAGAATATGTTTGTCACATTTTAAAGCCACACCATTTCTGCTTTCAAATATATAGCACAGGACTAGCATGAGGCCGCATTAGTATGGCATGTATTGATGGTTGATGCTACCTACCAGTTCAAGCCAGGCAGCTTAAAAACAGATGATTATGTTCTTTTTAAGAAGTCTTAAAATGCTCATCAGTCTTAGCAGGCTTCATTCTTTTTCCTTCTATAGCCAACAGAAAATTATCATGCCATATGAAATTAATTCAGGTCATGACAGTGCAGCTGTATAAGCTAGAGGACAACTCATGGAGATTGCTCAGAACAGGCTCTCTGATTTCATGTTGCCTTTAATGAGCCTTTTGGTTGAAAAATTTGTTATGGTGCACTTTGTTTCCAGCATAAGATGAATACGGCTCCTGTGTTTTTCAGCCTCTCAAAGATAATTACTGAGATTCAAATGTTTCTACTTTATATACCTATGTTCCATAGGCGTACATTCACTTCGTCACTGGCAGGGTGGGAAAGGGAACAATAAGGATATTCACACGGTCGGGTTTCCCTGGAGAGATCTTGCCTCTCATACTGGTATTCTTTCTGCTAATCCAAACGTAAAGATGAATTGTAACAATTCATTTCAGCTATATATTATTAATTTTAAGCAGTCTAGTTTTTCTTTCAGCCACTTTATATTACCCACATGTAATGACCCTTGCCCACATAAATCAGCCAGGAAGATTTAATTCCTCGACTGATGAATCCAGTTCTGTTCATTTCCAGCCTCTTGCTGCAAAACTCTGTATGTAACGCACAGTTTTTTCTTAGTCTTCTTGAAGAAGTAATGCATAACTGAACCCTTCGGTGAAACTTGGAAAATTGCCCTTCAGCTCCTAAATACTGCCTAACTGCAGGAATTTTAAGCATTTAGTTCTATTGTATTTAGCTTTACTATGCTACATTATCCTTGATATTTGCAGTGTCCATTTTTGTTGAATGAGGTGATAATTAAACACATGCAGTCTATAGAACACAGAGTGTTATTCAAAACTAACCAGCAAAGGTCATACAATAAATACATTGACAACTTGCTAAGAAAGGAGATTATCCAAAGTCTTGACTTGGTGTTATTTCAAATCCCAAGACACAAGAGAGTTTTTATTCCCTCTCAATTCCTTTGTTGTTTGGGGATTTCTATGTATTGCTTAGCTTTAATTTCTGTCAAAGCCATCCAATCAACTCTGTTGACTGCTTGGTAAAATTCCCTTCTACACTTGGGTCGGTATGTACTGAAGGAGAAGGTTATCTGCACTATTAAACCTTTGACTTCTTGTCTTTTGAAGAGATCATTTTGCATTTTGCTATGGCAGAGCTGTAATTAGATCTGTTAATTAAGGACAGAATGAACTTTTTAAAAACTCTAAACCCCTTTGCATTTTTGATAAGTTTGCTTAGGTTGCTACTGACCTTCGTACAGGGTTTGCCACTGCTTATTAATTGTTAAATTTTAATTAGGCATGCTGATGAATGTGCTAGCCTTTGCAATAAATAAAAGGTAGCTTCATTTATAATCAGATATTTACCAGTTTACAGTGAAATTATCTGCTTTCCTAGAACACAGTTAATTTAACGTATTTTGATAACAGTAATTGGTGGCATATAAAACCCAAATGCAAACAGATAAATATAATGACTCCCTGGTTCAAAGACCGGATTACCAATGCAAACTGAGCTAGGACACTGGATCTTAAAAACATTCCACATGCACTTGAACTATATGACTTTAACAGTTGGTCAGATATTAATGGCATTTTTGGTGAAACTCTTTCAAAACATGTTTCTGAGAGAAGAAGCAAGCCTTCTTACACAAAAAGCAGGTCAGACTGGGGAGACAGAGAAGTAAGGGGATGAAGAAGAGGATTGTCTTTCACGCCTAAGGGAAACAAAAATTTGCAACACTAGCAAGCAACACGCTTGTTTCTTTGCCAGTAATAAATATGTGGCCTGTACTTGTGCCTGTGTGACCCATCCAGGGACTCCACAAACTAACGCACCAAGAAGGATGTGAAGCAAAGTGATAGGAAGCTGTCCCAAACTCCCTTGAAATGAAAGAGTACCAAGAATCAAAATACTTCTTTCAGATTGACCAATAGCCCCATATCTGAGAGAAACAGCAAGTATCTATCCTGTTTGATTGCTCTAGTAGAATTAGTAATACATTAAATACTAATTTAATGTTTAAATTGGACCTCCTGCTACTCTCACCTCTTGACTCTTTGACCATCAGAGAATATTCTCATGATGAACGAGATATTTAATTAGCCATGCCCTTTACCACAAAGACCAGCTTCTGATGTGGCACACTCATGTATGTAACTTTATCCTCAATTTCAGTGCCATAATGAAGTGCACAGCAAACTGTGAAAATAACAGACAGTGACTGAAGTCCTGGTTCAGGTCGAGACAAGTGGCAAAAGTCACCCTTAACTCCCACACAGTCCCTGATAAACTTCAGAGATCAATGGCCAGCTGCTCTGCACCGGTCTTATCAGGACCTACCACATCCACAATGAAATGCTACTGCAGCCAGTGCTGATTTTCCAGCTGTTTCAATTTGCCTTGAAGAAAGAGCACATCTGATTCACTTTTTGCTGGGAAGTTTATAAAGTATCTCTTCCCAAAGACTGGATAATTAGATAATTATCATGTTGCCTGTATTATTACTGATTAAATGCTACCTACATTTCATTAGTGGTGAAGTGCACTGCTCAGAACCATGTGTGTAGTGCCAGGGGTTCCCTGTCCTCTGACCACCTCAAAGCATGTGGTCACTGCTGTTTGGTTTGATGCCAGTTCTTCAAGTGTCGAGTGCTGCTTTCAAGATTCACACTGCAAGCAGCAGGGCTGATGATTGACTTGCCAGGGTGACTTCAGGCACTCATGAAAGTACTACTTTTCAAAGGCTGGTGCTTTGGGAGCATTTCACCATACTGTGGGAATATTTTGCTAGTGGTACACCTAGTTGCTAACTGGAGAAGCCTCTCTCTTACAGTGAGAATTCAGAGACAGTAAGAAAATTCCTTTTCTGGGTCCTAATAAGTATGTCTTCCCAGAAAACAAGTTTCAACAGACTCTGTATGTGGGACTCAGTGATGTGTTTGATTATTTCCTGACACTGAATGAGAAACTAAGCCAATTTTCAGAGACCATTCAAGTAACCTGTCTGCTGTTAACCCTGTTTTATCCACAGATATTCCTGGCAAGCCTACTGACAATTTCTTTTGAAATCGGGTATGATTTCATGCCTGCCTTCACTTTTCCCTGCAATGAAAAAAGCAATAGAAATACCTGAAAGCTTTCCCCCTTACAGACATAAAAACAACATCACATCTTCCGTGCAGGGTGGGGCATACTTCATCTGATACTTCAAGACACAGGCTAATGTATCCTTTGCAATGCTGTTGATTTAAGTGAAGACCAACACCCTAGAAATACACCTGTTACTGCAACGGAAAATGGGGCATGAAATAGAGGCTGCATATCAGTCTTTTTAATAATGATCTCCTTGGAGCTGTATTAACGAGCTGGAAGTGAGGAATTATGGTTGAGCAGAATTTCTTCCCCTTGAACTTAGAATAGCAGCAGGACATGAAGGAGCTGTAATAGAATGTTATTTTACAAGAAGTAAATAATGTAATAGAGTCTATAAGGATGTCAGCAGGAGAGTTAGAACTGTCATAGCATAATCCCGACTTGAGCAGCAATGTGTGAAAAAGTAGCCTGCAGCAGTTTTTCCAGTACTTCAATAATTTCTGCTTTCTCACTGATCTTTGTGTACTCTACTTACCTTGTCAAAAAAATGTTTTGCCTTATGTTGAAATGCAAGCTAAAAGAGGGAAATGTATTCCCAGAAATCCCAACTTTTCAAACATACATATTTTCTTTTCTTTTTGAGTTGCTGTTGTGGAAAAGATGGAAGAATTGTATTCTCTTCACTGAAAAAATATGAAGAGTAGTAAAATCATAAATAAAAAGAAGCCCATGTCTTTCCTTCTGACTAATGAATAATTCAAAAAATTGGCAGCATTACACTTCACATCCTTGTGATATGATGGCAGTTTTTCCAGTGAGTCCTCAAATGTAAGCTCAGGAGGGTCATGAAACTACATATTTATCATTACTGGAATACAACAACATCTTCAGGATACTGCAGCACCTTTATATCATTATTGAAGCAAGCAGAGAGGACAAGTTTGCAACTAAATAAAATGCTAAGTATTAAACTGAAGTTACAAAAAAAAAGGGCTGGAGTCTGAGTCTTTTTTTTACTTCTCTTTTCTTATGCCATCTATTTAAATTTTCTTAAACTGTTATTACAGGAACGTAGTAAAGACTGAGTGGACAAACCAAACCAAACTTCCAGTATGGCTTTGCTCCTGCCTGGACATCATGCAAAGAATTCAGACTACGTACCCCCAGAAGACTACTCTCACAAGTCTTACCTGGCACAAATTCAATCTGATTTTCTACAGGATCTAGACACCTCTACTTTCCTTTCAAACAGTGTTGCTTCTGTTGCTACTTTGCTAACCGGTGCTCTTGCAGAACCCGAGATCCTATGCAATTCTACCACCCCATCCTATTCATAGGCTCAGGAATACTATGTCATGCTCTTAATTCAAATTGAAGTGGCTTCTCTCAGTTTAAGACAGACCTTTAACACCAGTTTTGTGTAATGTGTTTGTATGGAATAGTGGTCTTAGTTTCAAGAAAATATAATAAAAACCTTTCACTCAGAATATAAGATATTGCATTGTCCTTGAAATTGTGCTAGGTCCTTCAAAGCCATTTAATCTCAATTAAATCAGAGCATACAAGATAAGGTGCTCTGAAGATGCATTAAAGCGTGTTACAGTGCCAAGCCTCTGTGCACTTTGACACATCCTAAAAGCACTGTGGCATTGGTTTAAAGGTACGGTTCAAAAATCTCCTTGTAACCTATTATCCGTGGATCATTAGCATAATTCAGAACTATTACAGTGTATTGTGCCAATGTGTGCTAACAAGGACTCTTAATGTATGAAGTCTTGACATGATAGATTGTAATGCCTCTGGCTCTGTCATGTCAATAGAAGTTTATGCATTAAATAAAACACACCAGAGGATTAGATAGTTAAAAGATTGGAAATGCACTATAAAGCCTTTTAATTCAACATCTCCATTTGTAATCTGTGTTGGAACTGTGAAGTACAATGAAAAGTCTGACCTCAGATGGATGGCCAGAAATTTATTTGCAATGAGTTTAGTGTTCTCAGTACAGTCCCTCCACCACAGGACGGCATCCTTCATATCATTCCTACGGGGATCCTAAGGACTGTCAGTGAGATGAAGCCCAGGCTACCCTCACAGCTGAGCGAGCACAAGACATTTCAGGGTGACATGGGCAAGTTCATGCTGCCATTGATTTTGCTGCACTAATTCAGAGGATAAACAGAGGACTCAATTCTCCAGAGCTATCAATCTGGCACCTTTCAAGCACATTTAGATTGGCATGGGCTTTTGTTTTCTGTTTTCTTTTTTTCCCTTCCTAATTACATGTTAAGTGCAGCAGTGTTAACAGATGTCACTAGAATATAATTTCCAAGGATTTCAAGAGCAAATAACACTAGGAAAAAATTGATTCACAAAGAAATGTTTAGCTATCATGATCATTGAGAATAAACTACATTGTTTTCTTAAATGCCTCATTCCAATACTGTTTTTAGAGTTACTTTGTCATAAGATTTTGCCAAAGTTGACAGCAGTGGCAAATAGTGTTCAATGACAAGGACACAGGAAGAAGATGGTGCAATAGTGAGAACTGACCAGGCACAAAGATGAAAGGCATTAGGTCATGGTTTTTACAGCAGTCTAACCTCTGAGCCTGTAACACGGTACATATTGCAAAATCCTACTGTGGCAGAAAATGTATTTATATTTGTAATATGCTAAAAAATGTCACATGAATACCATAATATCTGGGTGCTATTTCCTACTTGCTTTTTGGGCTTAGAAAACCATTTTTGTCTTTCTGTCCTCCTTAATTTGTTAACAGCAATTTTTTTAAGCAGCTCACCTACTACATAAGTCTGTTAATAAATTTACAGACTGATAAATTTAACTGATAAAGTTTTAAACAAGAATTATGTAGGAACCTGAAGTAATTAATATATCAGAATGCCTATTTAGACTCCTACAAAATAATGACCTCAGAAGCACTGAGTTCCCACAGTTTCCAAAGAAGGTTGTGAAAGCTGCAAAGATTAAGCCTCTTTGAAAACAGAGCTGTTTTATACATCTGCCTACATGTGGATACACATGCAAAAACTGATGCCCACAAATTTTATAACTTCAGTCATAATAATAACTGATTAGTAGTTAAACTTCTTTTTGGCATTCATCACCACTGTCTCTTTATTTTACACTAATACACAGAAGTAATTTTCAGTATCTATCTAATTTGGACATCACAAAACAGGTCATCAACAGTTGAGCACACTTAGATAAAAATACTCAGCTCTCTGAAGTTCATGTACAAGGACTGTATGTTTGTTTAATGCTACCCAGGTCCACTGCCGCAAGTAACAGCGATAAAAGTAGAAGAATAATCTGTGAAAATTGATTTCTATGTAAGATGGGAATATCTCTGACCCCTATGAGAAATTCTATTGTTCATCTTCTCCACAGTGCCTGGAGCTGTATCAGCACATCAAGTTCAGACAAGTCTCTTCTGCACGTCCTGAGCTGGCTGGCTGTGAAGGAGCTCCAGCCTGGGAGCCATGCGGCCAGGCCAGCCAGCAGCCAGCTGAAACCTGACCAGAAAGAAACTAGCTTGTCTGGCCAGCTTAAAGCATGGGGAAAGCAGATGTGTATGTGTCTGCATCTGATCATAGCTTTTTTTTCCACTTTTTCCTGCCCAGCTTTGCCAGTGGACTTTGGACTGAGATCTGCTCATTTTGCCCATTCTGTGTATGGTCTCAGGGAGTCACCAATTCACTCGCAGAAAGCCCATTAGCACCCTTCCCACCGATATTTGCCCACAGGCCCCGAAGCCTGCACCACCAAAACAGAAACTGGCCAACATCCATTGCAAACCAGTTTCAACCATGTGCTAATGCTCCTTCTACTCCAGGTCACATAAAAAGCAGTTCCAGAAAAACAGATCAAAACGTTGCACTTTTACCTTTACACTAGCATATCCTCATCACTTAGTCCATTGGTTAAAATGTGAACAGAATCTGGGTTTTACCTTATTAGTGACTGGTTTCAGGTTCGTATTTCCAATACTTCTGGAACTATTTCAGTGATGAACTGTAGATGGAGTTATTAATCCACCAGAATCATCCAACAGAGGAAAAGGAAAAGGCCTTCAGAGCATTCTGCTCCAAAACATTTCGGATCTTTGCAATTGTTTGTTCATTTACTAAAAATAGTATATTTTAAAGTGTGGAATGGCAGAAGGCTGGAGTTATTGAGGCATATAACAGATATGACAGATACCTGGTTTGGAAATGCCACATGACATCTTGTCCATACACCATTATCCCCCTCTGAACACGTCTTAACAAATTGTAGACCTGCAGAAAAAGAACAAAAGCCATAAATGCAACAGGAAAAGAACAGGAAAGATCTCAAGATTAAAAAAAAATACAAAACACATTCTTAAAAACATGAATACCCACATTTGCTTGATTCAATTTCATTTTTGGAGTAGTGATAGCTCCTCACTGCTCCCCAGCTATCAGGTAACATCCCAGCTCACGCCCTCTCTCTGTGTTTTGGCCTTATTTTCAGCTGAGCTCCACCTGTTTCCGAACTTGGGCGATAGTCAAACCTCTGTTTGGCGACACAACCATTGGGCTAGTATAAACAAAACCAACTTCATCTTCCAAGACATGCCAATTCCTACTGAAAATATTAGGATGACATTTCCTCTCTTTGTAATAGGAGATCTTCTCTCAATTGTAATAATACTTTTCTAAGTCAGCAGTGGGTTAAGAAAATCCCCTGGAACTGCATCATAAACAAGTTTTTTCCTGTTCAGTGGCTTATTTAAACACAGTTATCTCTGAAGGATAAGAAACAAATTCTTAGGGTATTCACAGAAGGAGGGAGTTAGGGCACAAGGGGATTTTTCACCTTCAGATAGAATTAACTGACTTTATTCTGAAGATAGTCAACTGGGATGGTCAACTGAGCATTTGTTCAAGACTATAGAACACGACTAACAGAGGAACTCTGCTCACCTGAAAGGTTTTTGAGTAATCTGAAACCTCTGCTGTGGGAGCAAGTGAATTAGCAGGGACTACTGGGGCTGAAAACTAACAGCCAGTCCTAAGCAACATCCTGGAGAGCTGTTTGCTTTTGAGATACTCCTCACCTCCTCCTCCTCCATCCGTGATACAAGGGGTTTGGTATGCATTTTCTTATCACTCTCAGCAATATGAAGCTATCAAGATACCATTTGTACAGTTAGGAAAGTCAGCCTAGCCTCTTCCAGACAGCTGTCCTCAGCACTGAATGCCCAGGCAAACATGGAAGCATCTTCTCACACTAGGAGATCCACAATGGAACCTCTAGAGCAAAGAGGACACAGAGCCAGGGCACCACTGTGTCTTGATGTCAGTATTACTTGTATGTTTTCAATACTCACATACATTTCTCTTTATG
This sequence comes from Coracias cyanogaster, assembly GCA_033124195.1. Taxonomy (NCBI): domain Eukaryota; kingdom Metazoa; phylum Chordata; class Aves; order Coraciiformes; family Coraciidae; genus Coracias; species Coracias cyanogaster. The sequence continues at coordinate 29,979 of JAVSBS010002357.1, read as the reverse complement.
TCTTCTGAACATGAAAGAACATGTCAATCACCTTAATATTACTTTCTTCTACCCATAGATATGCCCCTATTCATACACACTTCCACTGTTTGCCTAATGTCAGACCTTTAATTTACATCAGAGCATTGTAGGAGGTGGACTAACTCTGAAAATTGCCAACACATTCATTATTGTCAATCAGAGGAAGGTGGTGCTAGTAGCTTCCATGTAAACCTATACAATAATTAAAAATGCAAGCTTTCTTATGCAGGTAATGCCACAAGATAAATTGCACACAGAAAACTGTTCACATTTACAGGTAGTATGAAGATCGTGCCTTTTAGCTATCTTTAAAGTAACCATTTAAAAACAAAATGCTTTGAGAAATGTTTGTTATAATCCTCATGATACTGTAATTATTTGAACTGAAAATACTCCACAGCTAGCAAGACAGTAATTTGATGGCTTGCTAAAAGAAACAAGCCATAATCATGTATTCATGTTAAGATCCCGCATTAAATGGAAGAACTACTTGAAAAGATGTACGTCTGATTCTCAGCTACCCTAGGGCCACTTTAGACTACCCTTATAAAACAGCCTTAGATCATCCGTGCTGTTTACGCAGGATAGCAGAAATAGGGGTTCTGCCTAATATTTATAAATGAGACCGTCCTGCTGGTTTTTTATGTATTATACTAAAAACACTCAGGAAATGCTAAACGATATTCAATAGAACAGATGATCTGGTTATGCTGAGGACCTTTGATGACTAAAAGAACAGCATGTGTGACACGCTCCTTGCTGAGGAACACTAGAGGTCTCTCTCCACCCGCGTTCCTCTCACGTCAGCTCACTCCTGGAGCGCTTCTGTATGAACTCTTATTTTGGACCATAGTTTCTGTTTATGCTTTAGACAATTTACCTCATATAACCTGAATGCTAGTGTATAACACCCACTTATTGAATTAATTGTTTAAAAGACCAATTAACTTCAGTTATTTCTCTCTATAAGTGCGCAAATGAGATCATTCTCTTCCTCTACATAATATGACACTATTGTAATGAAAAGCTAAAGGAAATTGGATAACACAATGTAGTATTAGTCTTCCAAGCATGATCCAAGAATTACTGCAGGCAATGAGACTTCTCCTATTGACTCCTGCTGCTTCAGGATTTGCAAAAAGCCACTTTACTACAACAGAGATGTCCATTAAGCTGTATCATTTTAACAGACTCACGTACCACTCCACTCTCTAATGCAGAATTTACCTTTTAGGCCATGTATGTGTTAACTAGTCTGTCACATATTTTGTATTTCTTTCCAGATCACCCAACTAGTTGCCTTATTAAGCATTTTTCACACTCCTTAGGCATTAAGAAAACCTGACTTGCTCACTCAGTTAGCACTCACTAAACAGTGTTTAGAGCTGAGCTTCTGAGGAAATGCTGCCATCGACATGCTCAGGGTACCATCTGCTCAGTGAAGCACATAAATTCCTCCTCATGTAATTCAGTGTCTTTGGCTGACTCCTGTCAGAGTGGCTGCACAGATATCCACCTCGGCATCATCATCATCTCTAAACTAACCTGTGGCAACTACAGTAGTTACAGCTTCCAGCTGTTTATGCCAGTCCTCCGCTGGAATTGCCTCACGGCAGCAATAAGAGAAGCCCTTGTGTGCTCTCTTAAGCACTGAGGTTTGCATATGGACTGTTCATGACAGCCCAGCAAAGGGCTCTCACCTTAACTCTTAGAGAGAGAAGAGATCCACCCCATTTCTCCCTTTCTTCTCTTCTTACTATAGCTTTTATCACCAGTTGCTGGAAAGAAGTGAAGTGCTTAGGATTGTCAAAAAACTTTAAATCTGACTTAAGATCCTTTGTCATTGGTATGTAATCTGGCTGTATTAAGTGGATGAGTCAGCACATGCCTTGCATATGTTAAAGTCCCTCATACTTAGAGTCCTGCAGTCATCTAGCTTATTTTTCCTCACAGTAAATAAGTCTTTCTTTCGGTGTGTGGATGTGCTATTACATCCATTTCCATTTGGGAAACCAAGTCAGAGTGAGTCTGAGTAGTTTGCTAAAAGACCACTCACAACATTTCTGGCAGACCAGAGCCAAAGCCAGGTATGAAAAAGGCAACTAAAGACTGGGATACTCGGCATTTCATCAAGCAACGGGGTACCCAATCTTCTTACCTGGCAGCAGGTTCTTATTAAACAAAATGAGAGCACTTTTTCACAGAATGCTCACTTACATTATGGAGTTCGGTATCATTTAATGTTATGGAGAACAAAAAAGTAAATGGTTTTGAAGAAGGAATTAGAAAAGTTGATCCCCATGAAAAACAGACCTGTAAGTCTTAACAAACAGACTTTTTTTGAACTGGACTAAACACAAAAGCCCACATGCAACAGCAGCAAGTCCAGCCCATCAGATGAGGGGAAAAGGTTCACTGTTACATACATATTCCTTAAACACTACCTCAACTTCCTCCACCCTCCCCACTCTGGAGACAGGGTGTTTCACAGAAAGGGATTTGTGTTGAAGTCACCACTCCAGCTGAGAGGAGAGAGAGAGGAAATCTCTATTTCATGAGGCATATCTAGTAAGCAAGTGCAGTTATGGCTATATAATGCAAATAGGATTTGCAGGGAAGGAAGAGTTATTTTCATGTTTTTCCTCTGAGGTGCAGAGACTTTGCTCCTATAAAAAGTATCATGTCTTATTTCAGAACAGATGGTTCAGGATATGCTATGGAACAAGCAAACAATAATGATACAGTTTGCATCATGGCCATACTAAGCTTGTTAAGTCAATTCCAGTGGTTTTCCCCTTCCATTGACAGGAAATTGGGCCTTTCTGACGCATACATAGGCCTACAACACACTACCAGGTATGGAAATCAATAGACTGTAAGAGAAGACAGACATTTCAAAAGGAGCCTTTCTACACTTTTCAACCCAAGCACAGTACGATGGTTAGAAAGGTAATTTTGAAACTGAGGGCACCGCAATGTTGATTTGTTTTGTGAAGCAACTGCCAGTTCTCCAAGTGTAATGGCAATTGATGGCAGCTCAAGGCTATATCCATTTTTATTCTGTGAGTGTACCAGGAACCAGCAGTGCTGGGAGGTCACTGTGGAAAATGAGGGTTTCTAAACAACTAGTTGTTTACATAAATATTCTAATAATCTGCTTTTAGTAAAGCATTGTGGTTATAGAACTAATTACCCTTCACATCTCCTTACTGACTTGCATGGCTGCACCTATTCCTTTTTAGAGCAGATCTCCCATTTTTCAGATGGATCCGTATATGTTCTGATTTTATTGTTTATCACGTGAAAGTCAAAACAGATACGTGTTTTTCTCTCCTCAGTATTTCCTACCAATAGGATATTTATTAAGCAAGAATATTATTAGCAAATGTAGCAAGAATTTAAAGCAAATTAAAATCAAACCAAGCTCAAGCTGTCTATTTACATGCTTGTTCTTATCTAATGATACACTTCAGTGAATGTCTAGTTACAAACGCTGCCTTGCAGTTACAGAAGACTGGACTCAACTCACACCCTTTTGCTTTCTTAGGTCAAGGAGCTCATTGTCTAGCAGCAACTACTTTACCCAGTGCATGTGTCCCCTAGCTCGGCTTTGCCTTGCAAGGAAGCTATATTTCCTCAGAAAAATCCGTACCTTTTCAGTTTTCTTCTCATTTTCATTCTGCTCAGTCATCCTACACAGTCTAGCTTCTTTTTTTCACCATTAATTTTTGAAAGCTGGTAAAACTCTAGCCAAATAGAAATACCAGGAGGAAATGCCTCTCCAACTTAGTTCAAAATTGTAAATCATCAGTGTGGCACTTTTTTCTCAAAGTGAGAAAATTCTCCTGAATCAATTGAAACATTTTGTTTGTTTCAAAACACGAGTGTTTATTTTTCAGGATATTTTTTTCCTCATAAGCTTCTAAATTCCATTGAAGTAAATTCATCTGTAAACAAATTCAAGTGATTGTTTTCCGAAACGTAAAAAATAAAAACTTGATTTTTTTAGGCAAAGAATCTTCTGAATTTGTAAGAAATCTGTAGCTCATGTTTGTTAACACGAGGCTGCATTTTTACCATTGTTTGCACATAGTTCATTTTCCAGTTAGGCAGAAGGACCATCCATGAGGATGTCTACACCATGCTCTGGCCATTATTTACCATCTTAACGGCTTAACTGATTTTGTGCTTGCAAAAAGAAACTATCTTTGTGATAATGCACCTCTGATATGGAACAAACTCTGTTCTGGAACAGCGCTGTGAGAACCCCACCACAGCCTTATTACTCCTGACTAAGAAGATAGACCGACACTATCAGAAGCCAATATTCTCTTACTTTTACTCTGTGTAACTTGACTTTAGATATGATATAGTTTGGCTCTGAATATTTTCATTTAGACTCTTAACAGATACATATTGTTACCAATACCCTTCAGATGCATTACCTTGATGCAACCTTTCAGATGCATCAAGGAAACAACACTGAAAAGAGAGGGAATTTTACATGAAGCCAGTGAGATAATCTTTTGCTCCTAAACAGATGTTACACAATTGTTAAAACATATGCAGCTCAAGATGTCACTTCCTAAGGTCTTACTTTAGCAAGTCTTACAGATAAGAAATTTGACACAACCTCACCAAACACAGTCTGAATCAGCCTGCAGGATTCCTGGATTTTAAAGTAAGCAATGACAGCTATGACTATCCAGTTTGATTTGCACTGCTCAGGCCAAATAATTTTATCCAATAAATCCTACTATCAAATGAATTATTGCTTCCTTCCATGTAAGCAGTCTTTGGATCCAGTAAGTTGTGGCTGAATTACAGCATATCTTTCAGGAGGACATCCAGCTTCCTTCCATCCTATAATGCTTACAAGGCTAGGCATGGAGCCCAATAAGCCACCTTCTCTATTTCATAGTGCTAGACCTTAACACAGCTATGATGTGAATGTAAACTTACATCGTTGTGACATACTACTCCCACATATCGCCCTTACCCCGTGCCAGAATTCTATCTTTACTCAATGAGGTAAGTATTTCTTCAGAAATTATGACTAGGGTACTGGGAAGAAATCAGTCAACAAGAGGACTGTTATCTTGAAAAGGAGTACTTCCCATGTACACCTTTTTCCGTTTGTTTTGCAAAGTGAAGTACAGATTGGAAGGAGGATTGAAAAAGGCAAAATGACAAAGAGCAAGAACATGAAAACATCTCAGATTTATCTTGTGCCCCTCACTGGAAATTTCTGAAAATAATACCCTGAATTTTAGGAGTGTTACCCATAGTTTCCATACCCTAGGAGATACTATACAGAGTATAATTCATTGCCAACAGTGAGTTATACATTTCTGGAGAAGAACTCAGATCAAACAGGCTCTGAATCTTCTTGGGGTGCCTCTTTATATATGCCTGCATGCAGCAGTATATATAGAGCACATATATATTCCTTACCTAGATACTGGCTTTGTTGGGTAAATTTGAACATTCATCACAGTTATGTCTAGCTGAATGTAGACTGAAAATGGTCCTATTTATTCTACTGGCAGGCATATGAAATCATCTTGCAGCTTAATTTGAGTTTCTGTTACACCACTGCAAAACAAAATATGTTTAATAAGCAGAATCCCAACAACTTCAGGATGGAGGAGAGATTTTTGTTGTTGTAGGTGTTTGCCACTGGTGACATAAGCAAATAAAAGATGTCCCAGCTGCAACCCATTCTCCTGCCTGATTCAAGATTTTAATGTGAAAATGGCTATTTTTAGGCTGGAGCTCATTTGAGGTTGTTCTCTGTCCCCAGCATGCAGCTGATTGCTGATAAACCGTTTGGGAAAGTGGGGGTGAACTAGTGCAATCTGCAAACATTACGAATCAGATTGACTGAAAAGCAGAGCAGAGCTGCAGAGACCTTTCGGAGATCCGAGTCTGATCTCTGATACTCTGCCTTCTCTTAGAGATCCACTCTTTAGTTGTAAGTGACACTTCTTTCATTTAAATAACTGGCAGAAAATAAAAAGACCCTAAAACGCTTTTTGCCAGACTAGTCAATGCATTTAAGATTAAGCTGAACATTTCTATACATCTATGACCTTTAAAATCTGCTAGGAAGGTGAGATGTTAGGATTTAGTCTCAGCAAGGTGATTGATGTTTTTTTTCAACTGTAAAGCAAAGCTATTGTCTATAGTCTAAAGCCTATTTATAACCCTCTTTAACAGCACTTGGTATAAAGATACAACTCATTTCTTCGCGAAAATAGCGTGGCTCTGCAATAGTATGATATATTCAAAGAAAACAAAGTAAGGACCTGAAGCTTGCCTCCAAGACATATACTAAAGAACTGTCAATGCATGAACTTGAAGGAATTTTGCTAATAAGAAAACCTGATAGCATTCCTGTAAGATGTGCCAATAAGTGTGTTTAATTTATCCACTTACCTTCTGAAACAAATTGGCAATGACAATAAACAGGAACGGAAGCAGCTCTGTGGGTGGGGCATGTTTCTTGGGCTGCTCCCAAGGATATGTCACTTTATACTGCTTCCAAGTAAGTGCCCGTGCATGAAGAGCAGTCTGAGGGTCAACTGTCTATTGACAGTAATGCTTAATGCAGCCCCCTTCACTCTTCCTAACCTGGTATGCTCTGCTGATCCATTCTTCATGTGCTCAAGGAAAGGTACACATCCAGATGTAAATATGCACACCATCTGATAGAATCACAGACTCACAGAATGCATTGGGTTGGAAGGGACCTCTAAAGGCCATCTAGTCCAACCCCCCTACAATAAGCAGGGACATTTGAGACCTCACCAGGAATACTGCATCCAGTTCTGGAGACCCCAGCACAAGAAAGATGTGGACGTATTGGAGCATGTCCAGAGGAGGGCCACCAAAATGATCAGGGGAATGGAGCATCTCTCATATGAAGACAGACTGAGGGAGTTGGGGCTGTTCAGCCTGGAGAAGAGAAGGCTCCAGGGGGACCTTATAGTGACCTTCCAGTACCTGAAGGGGCCTACAGGAAGGCAGGGGAAGGTCTATTCACAAGGGTTTATAGTGATAGGACAAGGGGCAATGGTTTTAAACTAGGAAAAGATAGATTTAGGTTGGATATTAGAAAAAAGTTCTTTAACATGAAGGTCATAGAGCACTGGAACGAGCTGCCCAGAGCAGTGGCGGAGGCCCCATCCTTGGAGTTATTCAAGGTCAGGCTTGATGAGGCTCTGAGCAACCTGACGTAGGTAGAGATGACCCTACTTGTGTAGGGAGGTTGGACCAGTTGACCTCTAGAGGTCCCTTCTAGCCTCAAACATTCTATGACTCTATGATTCTATAAAGCTGTAAAATGAGACTTGTAATCTAGACAAGGTCTGATACAGACCTCTGCTGCAGCTGAATTTATTAGATTGTATTGATTTGTCAGGAAACCCTGTAGAGTTTTTAAATGAAAATTTACCTGTCTGGCTTGATTGGAGAGGGTAATGCTCCATTTCTAAGCCTGTGACTTTAGCAGAAAAGACAGATAAGTATAATATCTAGATATTTTTAAGACGGGTAGAAGAGAAATTAAGTGTGGTTGGTTGCTTTGTTTTTAAAAAAGACTATTCTGCAGTAAAAGGAAAAATCTGAGAGGATAGAATCATAGAATGTGTTGGGTTGAAAGGGACCTCTGAGGGCCATCTAGTCCAACACCTCTACAATAAGCAGGGACATCTCTAACTAGGTCAGGTTGCTCAGAGCCCCATCAAGCCTGACCTTGAAATTGAAGCAGCTGTAGAACCTATATGGAGCTAATATTTTTGGTTTTGGGGGTTGTTTGGTGTTTGGTTTTTTGTGGGGTTTTTTTTGTTTTTTTTTTTTAGAAACCTTAAGTATGAGATGATGCAATCTATTTAGCACATGGAATTACTGGTAATACATTCATAAGAGCATTATAAATTCTTCACCACAGGGTAATGATTAATATATCTATTTTTAATAGATAGAAATGTGGTGCCCATAAAGGTGTACAATTTATTTTTTTTTCTACTGACATAGCTGTAAAAGGAAAAAAAACAATCTCTGAAAGTAAAAAGCATTAATGATGCTAACTTACAAGCAAAGTAGCTAGAAAATTGTATCCAGAGTGCTCAGGAAGCATATGTAAATTGAAACGTAATGTTCTAGTGCAGATAGAGAAGGAATTAATATTTCTTGAGAGAAACAGAAAATAATGTATACGTGTATATACCTTATTATATAGTAGTTTAAAATGACACAGTGTTAAAGACCAGCTGTAAATTTTCCCTGCAATATATGAGAGGTAATTATCTTGAACTATCAGTTGAAAAATAAAGAATTGAAGTGCTTTATTCATAAACTGAAAGCATTTGGAAGAAATAAAGTGCAGTATCCCACCAAACATTATCTTATTGTTCAGGCAGAAAAAAATTCATTATTTATGCCCTCATTTTTTTCTATTCCAGACTTCTTCCTCCTTTTTCACATTTCGTTTTTTTCTGGGAAGTCTTTTTTTGTTGTTGTTGTCCAGAGCCTGACATGTGCAGTCATTTATTTCTGCTGGACAAATCTAAAATTTGAACGGAGATCCCAAAACCTTAATATTTCTGCTAGAGAATCTTTGCAAAATAGTAATCTTCCATTAGTTAATAACGTTTGCAACACTGCAATTTTTTTTATTGTTTGTGTGAACATATTTATCCAACTTGCTAATTGCTGTTGTCGTTGCCCAGGTGAAAAGTGTCTTCCAGGCAGGTTCTCTTTGCAGCTTACCCATCCTCTGGCAGCCCTGTTCCTCCTGCACTGTGCTGGGAACTCTTGGGTTTCTTCTTCCCTCAACCCTAATGCTCACCCTCTCTGAGGAGTGAGCCCTGGACAAATCTCCCCAGCCATGAAAAATTTCTCACCGACAAGTTTCCTTTGCTCCCTGCAGCTTCTTTGTCGCATCGGTGAGAAGTAAATCAGAAAATAGGCTTATGTAGGAATGGGGAGGGAGTTCAAAAAACTGCAGAAAGTGGACTCTTTTTGGCTAAAATTGAGTAAGCTGTTGTAAGCTTGGAAAGATATCACATGTCATGGAGGTGGCGTGAACCACCAGACACGCCCTGCTGGAGGTCCCCCCACTACTGATAACCCATTGGGCACCAGTGTTGTGGAAGGAGTCAGCAAAGGCCAAAGCCTAAACTGACAGCCGTGTGCTGCGTGAGCCGAGAAGCAGCTGCATTGCCAGAGACCTCTGCTTTTTACCTGTTGGCATCCACAGCCTTTCAACTGCAGTTAGAGTCCTCTGTACACTATTTGTGAGCAGGTTCAGATGTCACATGCAAAAGTGCTTTGGGTTCCTGTCTCCACATGATCACCTGTGTGTGGAATAGCAATTTTAGCATGTTCCTCTGACAAACAGGACTGTTGAAGGCAGCTGTGATTCCTGTGCTGAAATTCCTATGATTGGTTAAAAGTAAAGTATTGAAACTTGTTTATAGCTTGACTGTGCTGCATGGATAGGATTGCTTTTGCGCTCTGCTGGAGCTAGTAAGGGCCAAAGTCTTGTGACTTGTGTGGGAGGTTGATGTAATACAGTTTCATCCCATGTGTTGCTCCTAAAATGCTATGGTTTTGTTGTGTAGCTAATTTTAAAGGAACCTAAATTCTGCATTATTTTGGGAATAAGACCATACTAAATATTTTTTTTTTTAATTTAAATTCTGAAAAAAAGTCACCTGCTAGCAGGGCCAAATTACCTTAATTGTAAGCATGACTGTTAATTACTTTTCCCTTGTGTGCACTATACAATATTTAACCTTTATTGCTACTAAAAGAGCTTACCATGGGTGAGTTGGATGCCAATTCCTCCTTATGTCATGACTAAATTCTGGATACACATTAAGGGCTGCACTTTTGGGTTGGTTTTTTTTTTTTTTAAAGCAATGTCTCAAAATTAGTTATTTATGGCTCATTTAAGACAAGTGAGCCATTGTGGATAAAGTAGCCATGGACAGCAGCCAAGGAAAGGTACCTATTTCCTCTCTGTTGTGCAATACCACACTTCTTTCATACCATGAAGAAAATGTCCGTACAGTCTTGTCTTGAGATGAAACTTTTCGTGGAAGTTTACCCTACTAGCCAAAACACATGAGGCAAGTGGTGAGCTTCCATGGCTTGCTCTCTCTTATTTTTTCTGAAATCTTGACAAAGATGTCAATAGAAAGATTATCTCTGGTATTGCAGTGGCACCCAGCCCTGAAGGGTCTCAGATCTCACCTTGCGTGAGGTGAGACTACAAAGCAAAAGGAGTTCAGGCCCTGATTTTAATAATTTCAATATTTTTCTGCATGGCAGCTTTTTGAATATAAATTCTCAGCCAGAATAATCCATCCAGAGATGTTGCCTTACTGATAGGATGCATGGTGGTCTCTTCAGTCTCTAAGGTCCAGCCTACTTGCAAAATGACTTCTGGAGTCTGTTTGATTAGGTACTAGTTAAGGAAGAGCCCTTCCTTTTCTACACATTTCAATGTCTGATGCTAACAAGTAGGACTCTTAAGTGGTGAGTTTTTCTTTTGTTCTTTAAAGTAAAGTACAAGTACAAGCAGAGAACGCCACAGAACAATGTTTCCTTCTTATTCAACATTACCTGAGTTTATTATTGTTTCTTGCAAGGAGGATGCAGAGATATGCTGCTCTCTTTGCTTGGAGTGGTTTACACCATTACCTGCTTGTGTGTCGTAAAGGAGCCAGGCTGTATATGGTTACAGGAGACAGGTCTATCATCCAGAGCTGCAGCGCGAGGGCAGGTGCGTGTTACAGCACTGCATCAGGAGGCTGTGCTGCTGTGGTGCCATTACATGCAGTGGCGTCATGGCAGTGTCCATTGGGAGTGAAAAAGATGTGCGTTGCTCCTCAGCTGATGGGTGGTTGAAAGGTGCAGCTTTCACCTGGCTGCCTGCTAAAAACAAAAGCTAGAGGATGAACATATGAGAGAAAGGTCCATTAATGTCCTGCGCTGATTTTGAATCCCTTCAGAGGGACAGAAGGTTTTATTCTCTATCAATATGATCAGTGTGGTAGGGCTGCAGTAATAGTGTATTATATGGTGATAACAGCTCCTTTCTCTGGGGTTCTCAAAGCTTTTCAGAATAACTGATTCTCCTAGTGATGCTGGGAGGACAAAGAGGTAGGTGTTGTTTTGGCACCATTCTTATATTTGGGGAAATGGGAACAGAAAGCTTATTAGATATTTAGATGCCCTGAACTGCAAACAAGCACAATGAGATCTTGATCTGTCTGGTCCGTGATAGTTACGCTTATCTCGAAAGACTAGATCCTGCTGCTTCTTTTGCAGCTTGAGACTGTATACTGAGGATGATCCAACTGCTCAATATAGCAAAAAAAAAAAAAAAGCCTCCTAAGAAAAAAAAAAAGTAGGAATAGAGAAGTAAGGGTGGGGGAGCTGAACTGGCTTACTCTGCAGTCAGACAAGCACTGAGCTAGTGCAAAGAAAGAAGAAAGTGGGACATTTTGGTAGCGTTTGGCCTTTTGGTCACCTCTATCATATGGCTGAGGTATAGTTTATGTGGCTACACTCTTATGTTAAGAACCATTTTATTTTCGTGACTCCCTCCTGTGACCCAGGACAGGTCCTTCCTTCCCACTTCTGGCAAGTATTTGAACTGTCTGCTCTATCTGTCGTTTGCTGGTGTCTGGCTGAACAAGAGGGGGTTGATGAATGTACAGCACTCATCGTGAGACCAGGTCTGGTGGCAGTGGTGGGAGAAAGTACTGCAATATAACTAATCTTTAGATAACTGCATGCAAAATGGGATAACATCTGAAAAAAAAAAATTCTTCTATGTTTATTCTCAATCTCAGAAATGGCAAATGCATCTCTCTCTTCTCTTTTGGCAGAACCAGCTCCTTGTGAAAGGCTTGCTGTTTATAGAGGAGAAGGTTAAGCTGTGTGAAGGCAAGTATAGTAAGAAACCTATTTTGGAAGGAAGTCCTGCTTTGGTGTTTGGTCAGACAAGATGATTTGCATGTCTAGAAAGTGTACAGCCCATTCTTGGGGTGTCATGCAACCTCCTGGGAGCCAGGTTGTGCTGAAGCCCTTGTGAGGTTAAGGCCTGGCAGACAGTTTGAAGAGCCACATAGCTGCAACAGTCTCACCAGCCATGTCTTCACTGCGGTATCAGGAATGTGGGTCTTGTGTGTGGCAGCTGAACCTGGGCTCAAGGCGGTTCTAGGCTGGACACTGATTCTGTTGCAAAACTGCTGAGAGCTGCCTTCTGCCTTTTATTTCTCAATGTGATTTGCAGCTCAACACAAACACAATTTTGGTTACTGTGACATGCTTTTGAGAGCTGAAATAACAGGCTGTGTGGAAATTTAATGAAAAAGTCACTTGGGTGGGAATGAAATCCTTCAGGAAAGAAGAATGATTGTATGAAGCTGTGTTCAAAGTACTGGGGTACAGACACTCACTAGTGCAGGGCCTGCGGATGAAGGCCAGCATGGCACAGCAGCTCCATGTTGAATGTGTGGGGAGTTAATCACATTTATTAAGTTTGCTCAAGCAGAGCGAGCTGTCTTGAGCGCGTCTTTATTCAAAACCAGGCTGCTGTATGATTTGACCCAGTTTTGTAGCCCGTATGGAAGATCCCTTGCCACCAGCCTACCGTATCTGGGTCATTAAATGCCAGTAGACGCATAATAACTCACATCATTGTTGGTGCTGGGTTGCTCCGCTTGCTTTTCACCAAGTGACTTCTCTGGCTGGCCAGCAGGCTGTAGAACTGGGATCCTGAAAAAGCTGCAGCTGCTTGGGAGTAATTTGGGGCTGCTCAAGTAGTTTAGGGAAGATGAAGTTTCCCAGGCAATCAGCAAAACCCTCTTCCTATGCCTCATTTTTTTGTTCCTAGTTTGAAGTGACACTGGAGCCACTTTGCCGGTGCAGGCTGGCGTCGCTGCAGGGGGTGACTCATAGGCACCTCTCTTTCATAATATGTAGGCTTGTTGCAGGTCTTGTGGTCTCAGCAAGAAGGACTTCTTGTACATGCTTCTCGGTTAGCTCTGTCTTCCTGGAAAACTTCTACTGTCCTGGTACTTGGAATAGTGTTCCTGCTGCAGGGCATGGCAATGGTTTATTGTGTCTGTTTTTTGAATCACAGCCCTCTCATTTTAAAGTTATTTTTCTTTATACAGTTTGTCAGAATCTCTTTCAATGCCTCTAGGATTTATATTTTCTTGAAGACACAAACCATTCCCCCTTCCCCTTCAGAAAGAGAAGTGATCTCTGACATTTCATTCTGGCTCCACGCACCAGAGTGTTGTAGTCCTGGGGAGGAGGCAGCAGAGGGAAAAATTTAAACATCCAATTAGTCTGTTCACTGTTGTCTTTTTTCACTTACAGTTGGCAGTTTCTGGTAATGGGTAGCTGTTATGGGGGTGTTGGGTAGGTGCTCATCTGCCTACAGTTCCAGTTTTGAAGCTGGCGTCATATCTGACACGGTGAAGCCTCCCTCTGAACCCTCCTGTATTTGTCCGTCGGTTCTCTGCTTGAAAGGAATAATCTGCAGGATCTAGTCCTGCAGGCTCTGACCGTGCCGTAAGCATCACAACCCATGGGCAAGCACAGTGAAAACCACTTCAGTACACTGAAAACACTTCAGGAAAGCACTTCAGTTAATAGTGATAAGGCTTCTTTGGGTTGCAATTTTATGTGTTCCAGTTCCTCAGGTAGGGCCTTTGGTCACCTTGAGGCAGAGCCTTCAAAGCTGTCTTGAGCATCTGTCTTCCTTTACTGCTCCTTGAGTCTTGGCTGCTTGTGAGCTACAGCTTGTAGGTCTGTGGAAGATATCCGGGAAAACTCTTTTGCCTGAGTCTGTATTTACACCTTAAATTGCTGGGGAATGTATTTAAAACTCAAAAAACCCTTGCAAACCTTTGGCCTTTGGGAAAAATCTAACAAACTTGGAGGCTTAGGGCCCAAATGCGGAGGTACGCAGAGCTGCGTAAGTCATGCCTATTAACATAATATAAAATATCTATTCAAATAGTTTTCTTCAGTAAAGCATTTTTTTGTTCATAATAGGCTTTGGACCACAATTGTTTTCCTCTTAGGGGAATTATGAGTTGCGTAACTGAGTCTGCCTTCATTTTAAATACCCACTTACATTTGGGGATGTTTGTTTGAGTTGGAGTCATACAAGGGGTGGCCACAAGTGGATTTCATTTGGAAACCTTCCCAAGTGCCACATTTGAGAGGTGCGTGATGGCTTTGTGGCTCATCAGTTCCTGACTGCTGTGTCTGTGCTTGGGAGTGGGGAGATGCCCGAGAGAGCTCAGCTCTTGTAAATGGTCTCTCTGACTCAGTTACTGGAGAACAGTTGGACAGTGAGATCACACAGTTCTTTGCTGCGGAGTCAAAGTCCCCAGCTGAAGAGGGGCTTCACTCTTTTGCTGGAGTTGGTCTCACGTTTTGCATAGAGCTTACTTCTTTGCAGTAAGCAACAGTGATTTATGGTCACAACTTTGTGTGTCTGTCAGTTAAGGCGAAACTTAGCTGAGTTATGTCCAGTTTTGGATGGAAATTGTGAATATGAAGGGTGAGTTTGTGTCTCTTATTTGGAGAATTAGAAGTGGGAAAATTCAACTTGATTTTTAGTGTCCCTGTTGCTAAACTTTTGCTCCCTCTTGCTTTTCCTGTGTTTTCGTAGGTAAGGATCGCATTGATGTCCTGTCTGAAATCTGGGATCACTATTTTACAGAGACTCTTCCTATGCTTCAGGCAATTTTCTACCCAGTCCAGGTAATCTTAATTATAATTCAGTCTTCAGTAAGGTAAGGCAATGTAACTGCAGTGTCTTCTAATGGCACATGGAAGCTTCTTTTCTGTTCCAGTGGCACTGTTAGGAGAGTGGCTAAATGGGTCTCAAAACCTTTAAACTAAATCTGGGAGGAAGTAGCGCTTGACCAAGTCAGCATTAACTGTGAGAATTTACTAAAAATTTGCTAAAATCTAAAAAAATCTGAAATCTATTGGGCAGTCCAGTGTTTTGGGCTGAATTTATTCCCATTTGTCTACCCTCTGTCTGTGCTTAGCTAAGCTTGAACACTGAAACTGTTGGACTCTACCTTGTCTGAAGCTCTGGGCCATTTGCATTTATAGTTCTTCCATTTTTAAGCACCTGGGGACTACTGGTGCAGATGACAACACTGACAACTTGTCTTTAGAGAGACAAATCTGAAGATTAGATCAGGAGCAAATGTGTTTAACTTGACCTAACTACTTTTGGAGGGCTTACGCCCCACTTGTGCCTTTGCAAAATCATCTGTTGGGTTTTTTGAAGCTTTAATAGGGGGACAGGTAAGTCTGTGAGTAGAGGATGAATGAACAGCTTTATGTAAGACCTGTTTACACTGGGTATTTTGAAATCTGAGTATCCCATCAGAAGTGTTGAGCTGGTTTTTTTGTTTGGTTGCTTTTTTAGTCTAGTTTTAGTCAGGGTTTCCATATAAGCAGTCTAATTACCTCCCCAGCCTCTTCCATCAGAGGAAAGAAAAATGTACCTCATGAGGAGACTGATGTTCTTGGAAATGCTAGCCGCCTCCTCTTGACTTTTGCCTCTTCCATGAGACAGGCTTTCCAGAGCCTTTAAAAATCTTTTTTGCCTTGTATTGTTTGAAAGGCAGCAGGTAAAGCTCAAAGGTTGCCCTTTTCCTCTAATCCTGTTAAAGTTGGCATTTCCTAAAAGAGGAAGGACTTCTGCAAAGACAGACACTAACCTTTCTGCTGTGTTTATTTTTATGCTTTCCTTGCTGCAGATGCTTAAAGGTAGGTGTTTGGCAGGTAAAACTGCGCAGTTATAAAATCTTCCCTTTCTCTCCTTTTGCAACTAATTCTCAGCCAGAGAGTGACCTAATCTATTTAAGCAGTTTGTCTGCACTGAACTATCTATGCGCTGTGGAAACAGCTAACCGTGTGTCACACCCACCAATGCTGATAATTTTGCCACTTCTCAGAAAAATCTACTCCCCTGCTACTAAAAGTCTCTAATGAGAAACAGAACAAAAGTTACCGCACAGCGCGTGCAGCTTTTAGAAGTAACTTGGTGGTAGTGGTGAAAGCATGGCATGTTGAGATTCTTTGAAAGCACAGCTTTCGTACTGTATTTGTCTTGCCACAATATCTGAGTCACTCAAAATTATTTCACAGAAGCTGTGAAGTTAGGGAACTATTGTCATTTTACAGATGAGGAACTGAAAGATAATCAACAGCGTATTTAAAGCTTTGTAGGTACCCAAGTCCTATATGAATGTATGGATTTAAACTGCCTAAATACCTCCAAGAATTTGACTCTGAGTGAGCTGCCCTGGGCTACAACAGAGAGAGTTTCTGATGCAGCAAGAAATATGAAATTGCTCTTATTCCAGGCCAATGAGATCGGGCCCTTCTTACAAATAGGGAACGTATAAATTGTACCTATTTATACGTGTTGCTGCATATGAAGAGACCCCATCTAGCAAATCTTTTACCAAGCAGCAGTTCTTCGTGCGCTACTGTGGTAGGTGAGAAAGTCAATCTGTTGTTCCCCATCCTTTGCTGCAAATGTCAACGTGGTTATTTAGTTGTGCTCTTCTGTGATCCCAGCAGCTGCCCACTCAGAACGAAAGTAAGTCAGGCAAATGTGTGAGCGTATGTTACCGACGGTAGTAACTAGAAGGAACTTCCTATCTCAGCTAAGTTTAAACCCGAGGCTCATAGCTGTTGCAGAAATATTACCTTTAAGCAGCCAAGTTGGTTAAATTGCTGTACAGAGGGAAACCATGTAAACAGCTCGCTGGCTTTTGTATAGCTGCAGCTGTTGGTGTAACTACTTGGTGTGGAAAAAGAATAGCAAATCTTGTTTTGCTTGGCACAGCAAAATGTTTGCATTTTGAAATGGGGTATGAAGTTAATGGGACTAAACTGCATGACATAAAAAGTGTGTAGCTGCTGAAATATCGTTCAGAGGTATGTACTGGTCTTTTCTACACCTCTGTTTCTAAAAACACAGCAATGGTCTAAAACAGCAAAGTGCATTTGTTACGGCCGAGCTGCCCTCCAGGCTATTGGCTCTAATTTGTGTTTACATATTGATGATGCTGTTAATTATGACATTAAACCCATTATAAATTAATGATTAACTGCTGTAAATTCATCCCAGCTAAATATTTGCCCTGTAGAGTGGGTTACGGAGACCACAAAATGGTTTCTAAACAAACTGTGGAGCAGAGATTAACATGCTGGGAAGAACAAGGGAAAATCTTCAGGATGGAAGGTTCTGGGCGGGGCTGGGAGGAAAATTTCTGCTGTTAAGCTGCAGTGGGGCAAGAGAAAGTTGTGCAGACAAAGCATGGAAGAGGGAAAGGGGGTAACGGCAGAATGCCAAATGGAGTCCAACTGTGTTTAAATATGCTGGGAAATATTACATCTTCCTCTGTTAAGCCTGCTCACTTGTGATGTTGATGTATAAAAGCAACTAGGAGGACATGGAGGGCCTTGCAGTGGGAATCTAAGCTGCTGGGTTTTTTAAATGATGTCTGGTACAAGCAGTTGCTCTAGCTTTTCTCTAGCCTGAATCCTAAAATCTGCAATGGACTGAATTGTGGATTTTTGTCATATCAGCGAGATCTAAAATGCAGACATTGAGCAAAAAGAGGATTCAACACAGACCAGAGGCAAGCTTGAGAATACTCTGTACTAACCTCTTTCCCTACCAAACCTCCTCTGGTTTCTCGGCTCTGAGTGGCAAAACCACGAGCTGCGTTCATCCTGGGCTTTGAATGTTTGTGACCTAATTGGATGGCAGTTAGCTTTCCTGAGTACCTAGTCTTTTGGTGAAATACAGGCCCGTTTTTGGCTTCACTCCAAACCAAGTAGTGCCTCAGATGAGGTGTTACTCATTTCAGAATTTGTGTGGGACAGAGACTGAGAGGGAAGCAGTCAAAAAGTACCATGAATCTTCAACCTGAGCAGCTGGGGGGAGCTTTGCCACAGCAGCCATGGGCAGGATACACCCTTTCTGTCTGTGTGTGTGTACATATTTTGGTGTGATGCTCACACCTCCCTTTACCAACTCTTGGATTTTTCCTTCTCTGTTTTTTAGGGTCAGGAGTTGACTATCCGTCAGATTGCTCTTCTTGGCTTCAGAGACTTGGTCTTGCTCAAAGTAAAGTTGGAAGACATTCTTCCTCTGGTCCAGACAAAGCTCCCAGCTTCTATTGTCCAGATGCTGTTAATTCTGCAGGTGGGGAGCCTCTGCTCTTCTTCATCTGGCTCCACTTGGGTATCATACCTCATTGAACTAATATGAACCCTGGAAAGGAGAGTGGGGAGGGTAAAGGGCGTGATGAAGGGGAAGTTGTGTGCTTGTTTGAGAGCAGTAAATGTAGAAATGAGAGCTAAATTGGAATGTCCTGAGCTTTCCTGGGAACAGGTAAGGATGTTGCCACAAAAGAGCTGGGTTCTACTCTTTGGCATTTGTATTTTTCTTGGTACATCTTCTCTGCAGCTAGGAAAACTTTTTTTTTCTTTCGCGTGCATTTTCATCTCCCAGCTTCTCTGAATGCTTCTTTGTGCCCTAGTTCTGCTGGTTTCTCAGCTTTGCAATGACAGAGTGAGTCTCCATCACAGCAGATTGTGGAACTTTAACAAGCTGTGGCTGCTGGCTGCCCCACACCAGCACCTTGGCTGGCTGGGATGCTGAGCAGTGCCCATGAGAGGAGGAATATCTTTTGGCAGCAAGCAAAATGCTATGCATTCTCCAAAGGCCTCTCCCAAGAGACCAAAACCTTCTGTGAGGACTGTCCTCTTTATTCAGACTTCAAGAGAGTGTTTTCCAAGCATGCCAAATACAGCAAACTATACCGGCTGTTTATATTGGTTTTATATTGCCCAGCTTGACAGTCCTGCAAAATACCATAATGTAGGTGGCTGTTTTGTTTTATTTCTTCTCCAATGTACCTTGTAATGAGTGGCAGGGGATGAAACTTTCTGAGGTACAATCAAAACCGTGCAGTAGCTAAGGTGGTATTTCTGTATGAGTTCTTGCTGCTCTGATGTTCCAGGGACACAGACTGTAATAGCAGGAGACACTGAAGTACTAACTCAATTTCCCTGAAATATTTTAATAAAAGAATCTTGAGGGAAAAGAGGATCCCAAAGTAACATGTTTGAGAAAGAAAAACTATTGAGGCTTTTCAGGAAGTTAAGCCTGAACAGTTTCTGAAATTACTGTTAAACTGGTTAGTGTTATCTGCCATTTTCACAGCTATAAGCTGTAGCTGCTTTTCCTGCTGTCCTGCCTAGGAAAAGAGCAGCGCTTTGTCCAAGGTGTGTTAAGGCTTTTCTACAAAGAGATATTTCCTGCTAGAACTGCCCTGGTATGATTATATCGCTATAGTTGTAATTACAGCAATAATATAATTGCAAATCCTCAGTGTGATCGTACCTTGTACCTTCCTATCCCTTGGTCATAAAAAAAGACAGCTAGGTGTACAATGTCTGTTATGGCTATGACTTGAACAAAGAGGTTGATGGGAATGGCACCTGAACTTGCATTTGGTCTTATCAGCTGTGCTTCTCCAAACAGTCTGCCAGACAGCTGAGATATTCCAGTGCAGAGATTTGACAGACTCCAGGCTTTACTCAAAGCTATGTAAAAGTAATGTTGACTTTTTATGCTTGAATTTCAGAGTGTCCATGAGCCCACTGGCCCCAGTGAGGGCTACCTACAGCTGGAAGAACTCGTCAAGCAGGTGGTATCACCATACCTGGGTTTGTGTGAGGACCACAGCTTCTCTGGTAGCACCTGTGTGCTCGGTAAGACATGTGTACCTACAGAGGCTCTTGTTGGGGTACACGGGTTGGTTAATGTGAGGCACTGCACATCCATGCTAGGAAAGCAGACAGTGTGTGACTCCATGAGAGACAGAAAACAAAGGCTAAAACACCCTTGAGAAGGTCCTGACTGATATGTTTCTGAATGTAGAATTTTATGATGGAATTTTATTTTCCATGACCAAGTGAACTATAACTGCCTCACTACAGTACATACACACATGCACAAAGTCTCCTCTCTCTCTGGAGAGGGGCTGGGTTTTAAAACTCTCTAGTCCATGCCTGACATACTCCTCTCACCCTGATAAGAGGTTGCACCCGAGCATTTGCTTCCTGCTTTGTCCCTACTTGCTAGCCCGCTTCGGCTGCCAGGATTCCCATGCTTGCTGCTGTGTCAGCCAGCCTTTGCAAACAGCAAAACTGTTGGATGCTCATTCTGAAGGATTAGAAGGTTTTCTTTAACAAGGCCTTCCTTCCATCTAAGGACTCTGTTTAAAAACAAATGAAAAAAAAAAAAATCTGTGTTTAAACTGTGGATAAACAGGTCTAGAGAGAGAACTGGCACGTCCCATCAGGAATGGAGTGCTTATAGTGGAAAGCTTCTCCACACGTGATCCAGGAGCTTTGCTTACATGTGTGGCCAGCCAGAAGAGATTGGCTAGCTAAGAAATGGGCATAGTGATACTGATTTGATAGTCAAGAATATTGAAATAGAGCAAGTGAAGAAAGCTCCAGTCTCTGTTTTTATAAGATCTGGCCTTTGCTTTGATCACAAACCTGTCTTCTTCTACATCTTAGCAGCACAGGGGAAAGTTGCTCTTGAGGTAGGAGGACTTCCCAGGATGCAGACAATCTGTTCCTGTAACAAACTCATGGCATCACTTCAGGCAAGCTATGGCTCGGGGTTTTTGTTCTTGTGATTACTGGGCAATTACATACCTTGTATGCAAGTGAACATGGTTATACAGCCCAGCATTGATTTGCGTTCCTGATATTGAAGCTAAATTTAGACCACATTCCCCTGTAAAAGTTGAGCTTTGATAAATCTGATTGTTTTGCTGTTTATGGACATCTGCATACTGCTGGGATAGTTTGAAAGGCCTGGCCTGTACTGAAGTTTCCAGCCATCCTGGATTTCTGCCAGCTGAAAAATACATTAGTGTCATTAAAAAAACAAAATTCACACAAACTGGCCTTATAAAATGTACGTGCCTTAAAATCACTATATTCACTCTGATTTTTAGCTGTCATTTATTTGTGCTTATTTCCAAGGTGCCCTTTTGCCCTTGCTCCACCCTGTGCTGAGTGGGAGGAAAGAACGAACTTGTGTTTGCATTACACAGCGCTGACAGCAGAGCGGCACTTCTCTGCAAATAATCTTGGTCTTTTCAAAGTGCTGCTGTGATGCTTGTAAATCTTGCATTTTCCCCCTCCTTAATCTTTTTGCCAAGCAGATTGTAGACCTGCACCCATCAATTCTGTGTTCCCACCTTCACCTGTGCTCTGAATTATGGCCCTTCTCTTCTGTGCCTTTCCCTCCACGCTGTTGCGAGCTGTTGCTGTGCGCTGTCGGGTGTTTTCAATGTCTTGCCCCAAAACCAGATGTGTTTTCAAGTGGATGAACTGTTCTTTTTTGCATAATCTTTAAAAAAGACAGTGGTTTAATGCTAGCAGAACTGCCTTTCCCTAGGCAGCTGGAGAGGCAGTGCAAAGTAAGCGTCAGGAGTTTCATGTTGACACCTGGTAGCAGCATCTCCTGAGAAAATTTTTCCAGAGAAAGGGATGGCAACTCATATCCTCACTGAAGGTTTGTTTGGGTACTTGTGCTGTTTTGATGTCACTGATTTTGGTGAACCTGCATGTGAGAGCTCCTGCTCAGTCCTCACCCTACTGGGTAAGAGAGGAGACCACAGGATACTGAAGAAAGTTGCTTTGCTGCACTTTTTAGTTTTTGGCTCATTTCTCTTGCAGGCAGCAACACCATTGCCTTACACCAGGATGGGAGGTGTCTCCTTACTGGAGGAGACACAGACCTCCTTTCCAAACCCTCCCGGCAGTATGAACCAGTGAGCACCAGAGTGTTCCCTCATGGTAATGAGATGGGACACTCTGTAGCTGCACGCTGAGTCCCTGCTGTTCCCTGAGGCAAGCCTAATAGTTTGGGCAACGCTTTGCCTGTGCTCTATTGACCAGTCCTGCTTCCTTTTTCTCTTCCAGAGAGACAATACTCCAGATCCCGTCCTAAGACTGGTGTGCTCAGTTACTCACCTCATGTGGTGACAAGCCGGCAGCCCAGCGAGATGGCCCTGACCCCACTGACAGAGCAGGAGGCCGAGGCTTACCTGGAGAAATGTGGCAGCATCCGTCGCCACACTGTCGCCAATGCTCACTCAGATATTCAGCTCCTGGCCATGGCCTCCATGATGCACACGGGAATGGTGATTGAGGAGTCAGACACCAATGACAAATGCCTCCTCCTGCAGCCCAGTTTTAACCACAGGCAGTGCTCCAGTGAGCCCAGTATTGCTGATGGGCCAGAGGGAGTCACGGCAACAAGTAGGCAGAACCCGGCAGAGCTGAACTGCACATCGGTCAGCTAGAGGTCCTCTTGCTGAGGAGACAACCGTACGCGCTAAGCTGGACAAAGCATAATGTCATCCCTGCTGGGGAAAAAAAGAGAAAAAATTGAGTTCTGCTCATGTCATTGAAATGGCCTTGTGGGATCTTATGTCTCTTTGGGAACATTCTCGAGATTTTTCTTGCCTGTCTGGGATCATTCTTGGTGGAGGTACTAGGCTGCTCCCAAATGAGCACTGAGGGCTGCAAAAGTTTTGCTGTTGTACAGCACAGTCTACCTTCTGTAAGCTTTCCTCCTCTACTAGTCCAAACCCTTTGGCCTCAGGTTTCCTTCTGTTTCTTTGATATGATACAAATTAGACTCTTCCTGCTTCTCTCAATCTTTCCCAGTTTTGTGCTGCTTGTTTGCTCTTTCTTCCTGCAGCAGAGAACTCTGTGCTACATGTTCTCTTTGCTTCTGGGGTGGTGATGGCTGAGGACTGCTTTTTTCTCTTTTAAAGTTGAACTCGAGGATTAAACCATTTGCTTCCTGCAGAAAGATCTGCTCAGGTGGCTGATGAGAGAAGGTGATCCTTCACTTTGCCTCCCATGGGCATGGAGGAAAAGTCCATATCCAAACAAATCAGACTCTTTTTTTTCCCAGATCTGAAGAGGACTGTGTCCCATCAGAGTACTTCATCTGTACTTTATTTGATTCCAGTCATATCTTTGGGGGGTGGTGGTGTAAACTGGGTGCAAAGGATGGGGAGGGGGTGGGGGGGGAGTAAATTGAGGGCAAAATATAGTCCTGAGCATCTTGGCATTTGGCATCAACTTGCTCTCAGAGTTTCAGTGGTGAAAGGACTACAATGAAAGGAGAAGTCTAAATGGGTTCCTTTGGGAAGGAGATGCTGAGCAGAGTCTGCACTTGTGCAGGTGACATAAAGGTTCTTCTCAGCGCTGGGCCATCATGATTCTGGACAGGAGGTGACAAACAGGATTTCATCCTTGGGCTGCTCTGGTACTTTTAGCACTTGCAGTTTTTGTGAGACCAAAGAGAACCAGGGGTGTGTAGAAAGGAGTCCTCTCTTAGTAGTGCATTCTTGAAGTACTCCTGACCTCCAGTGGTATCTGACTCAGCACAGTGTTGCTTTTAAGATAAAGCAAGGGCTTTGCAGTCTTTGGTTTTTATGTTGAGGATTAGGAGTGGGTCCAGTTTGCAAGTGTCCGTGTCAGGCACTGCAGGCCACAGTGCCTGCTTTGTAGCATCACTTGGTACTCAAATGCTGCTTCTATGGGAACAGAACCAACGTGTTCAAGCAGGCCCCTGGAATACTCTGCTGATGTCTTGCTAAACAGATTTCCAAGTGCAATTACAAGCTTAGAGATGAACTGAAATGCTGCCTTAAATGTCAAATCCCATTAAAAGTATGGACATAACACCACCGCCACTCAAATCTAGCCCCCGTGGTACTGACTGTAAATAAATCTCTCTGGACAAGGAAACAGAAGGTTAGGATGAGCCTTCAGGATGGTTTGGGGTTTTTTTTGCATGCTATGACATTAACTGCAGAATTTGCCCTGCTTCTGCTGGGCATTAAGCTGCTGCTTCTCCACTGGCCTCAGTGAAAGTATGGCTCTGACCTGTCAGGATTTGGCCTCAGTAGCATGTGCAGCAAAAAGAAAGCAGGTGATTGTTGGATAACAAAGCATCAGAAATGCCAGCGATGAGCACAAGTCACACTTGTAAACAAGGCTGGTGTTTGTGTCTCCTGTGGTTTGCAAGTGTTGAAGGAGATTCTTGAGAGGGCTTGCTTTTTCTTGCAGTCACCTAAGACACCCTTGCTATTGGCCTTTGTGGAAACACCAAGTGTTTTTGATCACCAGCTATGCTTACATGTTGAAGAACAGAGGTTTAGTGGTGCTGGCTGCCTCCTTCTCAGAGCTTGCACAGTCCAGCAGAGGCCAAGAAGATGTGGCTTTAAGCAGTCTTCTTTCAGATGGATTCCAGGATAAATTGCCCTCCTATTCATAGATTGGACTGACTAGGCCAACTTAATTGTTGTCAACTGCCCCAGGGTGGCCACAGATTGTGGTGGAGCTTCAGAATCTCTGTGCTGACAGCCAAACCATGCTGGTCTCAACTTGGCATAGTCCCTCCAGCATGGGGCCGATGGTGGCATCCTGCTCAAAAGGAATCCCTTTGGCTCCCTGCAGTGATTTAAAGCCCTCACTTAGTCACAGTGGGGCAGTGATTGCCCTGCAGCATTTCAGTTCACTTTTATGAATGCTTTTCTTCTTTCTCTTTCTCCTCTAACACATTGGCCTTCTGTAAATACCCAAACCACTTGGATTAGTGACCAGCCCTCTTTATGGTGAAAATTAGAATGATTTATTTATTTCCTGACATATTCTTGGATCATCTCTAGGGCTAATAGAAATCTGGTCCTCGTTTTAACTTGAATCTCTTTTGTTTTACATATATGTGTAATTTCGAGTTATTTTGATTTTTGTATCTGTTACTTCGCAAAAATTTGCACCAAGCCACTTGGAATTGTGCACTTCCATGGCTGTTTTGGTTTTTAGGGAGAATTAAAGCTGGTGGCTTTACTTTATAAACTGAAGTAAAGAAAACTTGTTCTGTAAACTACACTGAGAGTCTGGTCATGGGCACCTCTTTTACAGACAGGTGGGATGCACAAGCCTCTGCAAGCACATACCTTGTACAGGCAGGCTGGATGAGCCTGGAGGTGGTTGGCAAGCTGTGCCCTGTGGCTCCCATGCCATGTGAGGTTGGCACCGAAGGGCTGTGGGGCCAAAGCTGGGGGATGGCACTGAGTGGCTGCTCTCCACTGAGGATCCTCTTGGCCTGCCAAGGATCCCTGGAAGTGAAGAGCAAAGTCTTTGTCCCTGGTCCAGAGTCGCGGCATGAGAAACACTCGTGTTTTGGATACAGGGTTCTGGTCTGGGGTTATGCTTCTCTGCATCATGTCACACAGCCGTGACAGGGGCACAGAGCAGATCTGTTCTACCCTCATTGTCATCTTCCTGAGAAAACCTCCTGGAAGAGCTGTCAGAATGGGAAGAAGGGATTTCTCTTACCACTTCCCAGAGTCTGTCTGTTACCTTCTAACTGGATAATTATCTAGATTGAGTCACTTCCCATCATGCTGAATCTGTCTTCTGCTTTTACTCTGTCTCTTCTTCTTAAGGTGAGTTATTGATTTATTTTCCATGTCCTTACAATTCTGCCATAAACTTCCTGAGGGTGACCTAAGCAGAAAGCTATTCTTAGTACAACTGGCATCTCCCATAGGCAAGCAGCATGTTTTTATTGCCAGCGAACAGACCTTCTCCAGTTCCCAGCTGGGTGCGCAGCAATCTGTGCTGTTTTGGTTTGTTTTCTATCTGAAGAAATGCAGCAGATCTTGGTGCTGGCACTGGTGGCAGCAGGAGGACTGCTGCAGGGTTTGGATTGGTGCTGAGGTAATGTATTGCGCTTTCTTTTTAGGTCTGAATGGCAATAGATTCCCCAGGAAGAAATGGTCTTTTGATGCTTACAGCCCTGAGTCAACAGACTGAAAGTCAGACTGAAAATACGTGGGTCTTACAGGCAGCCTGTGTGCCCCAGAGCGAAGAAACTGAGTGTCTGGTGAGGGACAAATTCTGGTGTTTGTAGTGTACTTCTTTATATTAACTTTTTAAGGTCAACCATATCTTGGGCTACATCAAAAGCAGTGTGGCCAGCAGGTGATTCTACCCCTCTATTCTGCTCTGGTGAGACATCACCTGGGGTACTGTGTCCAGGTCTGGAGTCCTCAGCACAGCAGAGACATGGAACTGTTAGAGCGGGGCCAGAGGAGGCCACAGCAACAATGTGAGGGCTGGAGCCCCTCTGCTGGGAGGCCAGGCTGGGAGAGTTGGGCTTGTGCAGTCTGGAGAGAAGGCTCCAGGGACACCTTGTGGCCTTTGAGTAATTGAAGGGGGCCTCCGAGAAGGATATGGACACCCTTTTTAGCAGGGCTTGTTCTTACAGGATGAGGGATGATGGTTTTAAACTCAAAGAGACTAGATTTAGACTGGAGATAAGGAAGAAATTCTTGACACAACCAGGGTGGTGAGAGCCTGGCCCAGATTGTCCAGAGAGGTGGTCGATGCCCCATCCCTGGAAACATTCAGTGTCAGGTTGGCCGGGGCTCTGAGCAACCTGCTCTAGTTGCAGATGTCCCTGTTCACTGCAGGGGAGTTGGACGAGGTGACCTTTAAAGGTCCCTTCCAACCCAAAGCATTCTGTGATTAATTCTGCTGTAGACCCAGGGTAGCCAGTTTCCCTAAAGAGATTCCCTATTCCTTTCTGACCTGGCTCCCTCCCTGTGGGAGCAGCAGTGCTCCTGGGTCAGGCCCACACTTCATATTGTGTGTGGGGGTTTCCAGTGGCAGAAGGGGGAGTTGAGTGGTTTAGAAACTGAGCCAAAGTTGCTGACACCGACTTGCACAGAGCTGCCAGAGCCAGAATTGCAAGTTCTGTGCTAAAAGATGCTGCCTGTGTGGAGGGCTGCTCATGGTCACGCTCACACTCTTCATGGGCTTTTCTCTTACTTCAGAAAGGCTGAGGAAGGGTGGTTTTAAAGTAATGGCGCTGTACAAGTGAAAGTGAGCTCCTCTCCTCACTCAACTGAAATTTAGAGGCAGATAAAGATCTATTCAACAGTAGACATTGCAGCCAGCAGAAGGGAGTGATTGTGTTTTATTCAGTGGTTTTAGTGCAGCAGTCACCTATCCATGACATGAGGCTGGGGTCCCTCCTCACCAAGCCAGTCAGGCCCTTCCCATAGCCCCGTGAATCTCCCATGTGGCTTTGTCAGTGGCATGTCTCCAACAGGCTGTGGAAGAGGTTGGGAGAGTGCCTCCTCCTGTCAGCCTGCCCTTTGTGGTAAACCACCCACTCCAGAAACAGCCATGCATGGTATTGAGCCACGAGTCTAGGCTGAAAGAGGTGGGGGTAGGCTGGCTGTGCTCCCTGGCTGCCCCCTGACCCATGTGGGATGGGTCTTCACGGAGCTGGCATTGCTTCCTGTGAGGAGCGGGTTGGCCACAGAGCTCAGGAAAGTGGGTGAGTAAGCAAGACTTGCCTTGGCACAGATGCCCTGTGATGGCCAGGGAATTTCCCAGGGGGACAGCAGCTGGAAATTCAGCCTGCAGCCAGCTGATTTCTCACTCCCAAACACTCCAGCTGCATGGTGAAGTCGCTGCAAATTTTCCTCTTAATTTGAAGTAGGAAGAGTGTGGCTAAGTACTTGGTATCTCCCTGAGCAAAGAGGATATGGTTAGTTGTCCTATTCATTTTTCAGATGTGGAAGGTAGATCTGCAGCACAATCACAGCTTACATAGGATTTTGTTACTTATCCACCTACTTGGAGAGTGCTTACTGTCCTCTTGCTATCCCAAGAGCGCCTGGTGAGGGCACCAAGCACTTAATAAAAGCTTCAAAACAGAACTGTCAGCTTTTAAAGCAGCTTAGCAAGAAAGGAACAGCACATTCTCATTAATATGGTGCTCAAAATTGCATGTAGTAAAATAGCTGCCACTTTCCACATGAGAATTAGCTGCCCTTCATTCTTTGCTTGAAACTGAAGATACCTTGAGTGCCCCTGTGAGTTATATCCAGCTACTGTTCCCACCTGGGAGAACGTACTGAGTTAATTGTATAAAGGAAGTGGCTGGCCAGATTAATCTGGTTGGACTTGATGATCCTGGAGGTCCTTTCCAACCATAATGGTTCTATGATTTTCCCAAAAGGAAATTAATTATAAACTGGTCATCAGACTTCTCAATGAGCAAATGAAAAAAAACTCCTTAAAAAACCAAAAAAAAACCCCAAAACCCCTACCCTAAATTCCTACCATAATACAGAGCAGTTTTACAGTAGCTATAATTTGCAGCAATATTCAAGGAGTTGCTGTTTGAAGTGTCTGTCATTAGGCTTCAGAGCTAACTCCTGCTTATGCCAAGAGCTAGTTCATAATTTTTGTGGCATAATTTTTATCGACTGTGCAGTAACAACCTCTGTTAGACTGGAAAATAGATTGGGAGTCACAAAAGCATTCTTATCTCAAAATTTATGAAGACAGCTGCATTGGCTCAAACCCAGGAGTTTTCTGCAGTTGTTATCATCATTGAAAATTAATTTTTTCTCTTTTCTTTAACGTGGAAGTATGAGTTCTGTGATATTGCTTGGGGTCCTCAAACTGCAGACAGGCCAGTTAGGAGATGCTCAAGTCAGTACTGTACCAGGACTACCTGGAAAGTAGCAGAATTTATATATATTGAATGGCAGCGAGAAACCACAGAATCTATATCATACATCACCTACCCTCTAGGCCTCTTAGACTCATTTACACATGTTATTGGTAAGTAAGGCCTGCTTTCCACTGTGGGTTTTTAATCCACTTCACACTAAGCACTTACCAACTCACACATCAGTGGTTCTTGGAGTTGAAACAAGAACTCCTCCGTTGTCTCCTGAGTATGTCTCTAAGGTGCAGCTTCACTATTACAAGTGGTAAACCTGCTGTCTTTGGGCTCCTTTCAGGCCAATGAATGAATCATTTATTTGCTGTGAGGTTGGCTATGAGAGATGAGAGGGTGGGAGAGAATGTTCTGGAGGAGGGGATTGATGGTACATGTGAAAAGTCCCCCTTAGATGGTGTATATACTCTAATTACAAGAAACACCCTGCCCTAATCCTTTTTCTTTTTTTCATTGGGGTGGGGACAGAAGGGGAGCTCCAGTGTGCCTTTGGAACTTTGAATCTCAGGGATTCAGAATGACTCTCCTTTACATGTCTTAGTGAGTGCTGGGGAGTGGAGAGAGGAGGGGATTTCTTGTGATTTTCCCCTCATCTTTTCTCAGAAGACAGTGGTGGGAAGCTATTACACGCTTAGCATCACTGCATTTGGTAGTGCAGATGGAGCTACTCTAAGCTTCTCTGTTCAGCCCGGCGCTGGTTCAGTTTTCTGGCTCTTAAATGTTAGGCATCTTTCCTTCCTGTAAGCCCAGGGACAGAGTGGAGGTGTGCTGGCCTCTGAGCAGCATAGCAGTGGCCACATAACAGCACTGTAGAGAAAAAGCAGCTGCCACCATCTAGTCATTCCCCTATGTGGTGGGTTAACCTTGGCTGAGCACCAGGTGCCCACCAAGCCACTCTATCACCCCCCCTTTTTTCCCCTCTCCCTCCTCAGCAGAGCGAAAAAAGAGGGGAGGGAAAATAATATGAGAAACGAGCAGTTTAACAATAATAGAAGCAAAGCCAAGCAAATCCACATGCAGAAGCAAAGGAAAATAAAGATTTATTCTCTACTTCTCATCAGTAGGCGATGTTTGGCCGTTCCCTGGGAAGCAGGGCTCCAAGACATGTAGCGGTTGCTCTGGAGGACAATGGAATGGTTTCCCCCCTCCTCCTCCTTCTCCCTGGCTTTATAGCTGAGCTGACGTCATATGGTCTGGAATATCCCTTTGGTCAGTTC
>JAVSBS010002356.1:170504-202558 GCA_033124195.1 Coracias cyanogaster | reverse complement strand
AGATGCTAGGAGAAAGGTTGGACTTGATGACCCTGGAGGTCCTTTCCAACCATAATGATTCTGTGATTCTGTGAACTACAACTAGGGGCTAAAGTCTCATCAAAAGTTTACAGAAGAAAGACTTATTTCCACAACATACATTTAAAAATCTTATTTACTTCCTTAGAGGACAATATACCATAATCAGTAGCTGTATGCTGCTTCTTGGTGATGTCTGTGATATATACTGTGGGCATCCAAGTCTTCCCACAACCATGACAATGAAATGTAAATCCTACAGGAGCAAACTCCTGAGTGATTGCCCGATAAAAACACCGATCTTTAAAGGGATCAGAAATGTATGATCCGGTTGGTCATTTTTATGCAGTTGATAAAAGGATATGCTATTAGCATCAAGGAATGGGTTCTGTCCTGATATACAAAGTTGTCTTCTTAATCAAGAAGGAAATTTTGAAGATAAGAGTCATAGAGAAGATTACTTCTTTGCAGCTATATAGACTTTTACTTTCCTTCATCAACCAGGAGCTACATTTTGATTGAATTACCAGAAAATACATGAGAGTATCAAATATGTGAGAATTTATACACTTATGCATACTTGTCATCCTCAAATTTCCCAGAGAAGCACAGCACTTTCATGAATCAAAGTTAAGTTTTTCCTTATTTTTCATGGTGTCTTTTACAAAAAATCAGGTCTTACTTTATTATAAGTATGTAGTTCCATATTATCAGTGAGTAAATAATGAAAACTTAGGCACAAAGGTTTGTCAATGGGAACCTTTGCAATCTGACACTGTGGGTAGGACTAGAAGGTTTTATCACTGTGTAGAAATTGGTTAGCTTTCAATGGGTAAAATTTACTCTGAATATGTTATTCAAAATTAAAGATCCTTTCCATAGATATGCAACTAACATTTAAATGAAAGAGTTCATCACTCTTTTTTTTTTTTTGTACTATATTTTAAAATTCATCCTAAATGTACAGTTTCACCTGTCAATGTTTTGTACCTGGAAAGCTCTATCTTTTCATCATGGTGGTCTGTGCTCTATTGTCTCTGCAATCAAAGCATCTAGATACAGGCACATCTGCTTAAAACCTTTGTAAATCAATTAATAATTCTGTGAGTTATTTGCTTACAGTAGTATCAACATGAAAAATGTTTCAGGGCATCTTTCATGTGAAAATTCTGTGACAGTGACAAGAAACTTGTGCAATGTGTGTGTCAAAAATTTCATACTTTTTTGAAATTTGGAGAGACAATTTTTAGTGATTTCATACTTGGTCTTAAGGACTGAGCTGGAAGCCATATTTCAGTTTCCGCAAGGAGAAAAAGAGAGTGAAGAAAACTGACAGTTGGAAAAATGAGATGAACTACTTAACAATTTTCATCTTGTAAATAATTGTCACAATGCTGCGAAAAGCTTTTTCTCCAGATGAATAAGTACAAAACAATACACCTGCATTTTTTTTTCCATGGAAAAGTCACAGTAATAATTGCATGTATTGTCAGTAGCCAGGATTCTTGTTTCAAAATCCTGACTGCAGTGAGAATTTTAATAAAAGAAGTAAAATAAATAAAGAAATGCAAAATACATACCCAGGACTTTGACTGTTCCCTCCTTTTAAAGTGATCACTGCCAAGTCAGGTTTATTGCTTTTTCTGCTGTGTTGATGTTGAAAAGAAGTTCTGATGACTTGTGGCTTAAAACAGCTTCTCAAGAATAGCACGGAAACAGAAATGAGAGTGTGTAGAGCAAGCAACCATAAGTCCTGTAAGAGATACTGGCAAAATGTACCTTGAGTGCAGCAGGGCATAGTCAGTCCTTATCGGACTGGTTGGTTGGGGTTATTTTGCTGTTCTTCTTTGGATTGAAGAATTCAAAATCAGAAAGCAGACTTGGAAATGAGTACTAATGTTACACCAGAGATTTTCAGAATGTGTTTGAAATGCCCTCTGTATAAATGACCCTACTGTTATGGTAACAGAATCATAGAATCACAGCATGGTACGTGTTGGAAGGGACTATCTAGTCCAGCCCCCCTGCCAAAGCAGGTTCATCTACAGCAGGCTGCACAGGATCACATCCAGGAGGGTTTTTAAAGTCTCCAAAGAAGGAGACTCCATAACCTCTCTGGGCATCCTGTTCCAGGGCTCTTTCACCCTTACAAGAAAGAAATTTTTCTTGATGTTGAGGTGGAACTTCCTGTGTCTTAGTTTGTGCCCATTGCCCCTCATCCTATCACTGGGCACCATTGAAAGGAGACTATTCCCATCCTCTTGACACCTGCCCTTTAGACATTTATAAGGATTGATAAGATCCCCTCACAGCCTTCTCTTCTCCAGGATAAACAGCCCCAGGTCTCCCAGCCTTTCCTCCTAAGACAGAAGTTCCAGTCCCCTCATCAAATTTGTAGCCCCCCCACTGGACTCTCTTCCAGTAGATCCCTGTCTCTCTTGAACTGGGGAGCCCAGAACTGGACACAGTACTCCAGATCTGGCCTTACCAGGGCTGAATAGAGGAAGGTCCTCCCTCGACCTGCTGATCACACTCTTCTTAGAGCACTCCAGGTACCACTGACCTTCTTGGCCACAAGGGCACACTGCTGGCTCATGGTTAACTTGTTATCCATCAGGACCCCAAGGTCCTTCTCTGTGGATCTGCTTTCCAGCAGGTCAGCCTCTAACCTGTACTGACACATGGGGTTATTCCTGCCCAGGTGCAAGACTCTACACTTGCCCTTGTTGAACTTCACTAGGTTCCTCTCTGCCCAACTCTTCAGCCTGTCCAGGTCATGCTGGATGGCAGCACAGCCTTGTCGTGGCTCAGCCACTTCTCCCAGTTTTGTATTACAAGAAAACTTGCCGAAGGTACACTCTGTCCCTTCATCCAGGTCATTGATGAATATGTTGAACAAAACTGGACCCAATATTCATCTCTGGGAAACACTGGTAGCTACAGGCTTCTAGCCGGACTCTGCGCCACTGATCACAACTCTCTGAATTTTGTTGTTCAGCCGGTTCTCAATCCAAGTCACTGTCCACTCATCTAAGTTTACCTATGAGGATGTTATGGCAGACGGTGTCTAAAACCTTGCTGAAGTCAAGGTAGACAACATCCACTGCTGTCCCTTCATCTACCCAGCTAGTCACACAATCACAGAAGGCTATCAGATTGTCCAAGCACGATTTCCCCTTCATGAATCCATGATGACTACTCCTGATAACCTTCTTTTCCTCCATATGCTTAGAGATGACCTCCAGAATTAGCTGTTCCATCATCTTCCTAGGGATGGAGATGAGGCTGACTGGCCCATAATTGCCTGGGTCCTTCATTTTTGAAGACTGGAGTGACACTGGCTTTCCCTCAGTCCTCAGGTACCTTGCTTGTTCTTCATGACCTTTCAAAAACAATGGAGAGCGGCTTAACAATAATATCAGCCAACTCTCTCAGCATTTGTGGGTGGAACCCATCAGGGTCCATGGATCTGTGTGTGTCCAGTTTGCCTAAATGACCAAGGGAGTCTTCCTTCCTCCAAATTCTTTCTCTTACCTCCAGGGACTGGGATTCCTCTCGGTCAGTCTTAGCAGTAAAGACTGAAGCAAATGTGGCATTCAGTAACTCCACATTCTCCATCAGATCCAATTACTTCAGAACCTTGCTTATTCTTCCATGCTCTTCTTTCTTCCTTTCTTCCTTTCTTCCTTTCTTCCTTTCTTCCTTCCTTCCTTCCTTCCTTCCTTCCTTCCTTCCTTCCTTTCTTCCTTTCTTCCTTTCTTCCTTTCTTCCTTTCTTCCTTTCTTCCTTTCTTCCTTTTCTTCCTTTCTTCCTTTCTTCCTTTCTTTTCTTCCTTTCTTTCCTTTCTTTCCTTTCTTCCTTTCTTCCTTTCTTCCTTTCTTCCTTTCTTCCTTCTTCCTGAAAAAAAAAAAAAGAGTAAGCAAGAGCCTGTTTCTTCTTTTTTTCTTAATAAGCAGAATTCTGCAATAATTTGTATTTTAAGTATTTTTTTATTGAGGTTTTTTTGGGGGGGTGGCAAACCCAGCATAAGGAAATGGCAGCTTTCAACTGAAGTTATTTATATGTTAGATCTATGCATTCAATGCCAGCTGTCCACAGTAAACAGATGTACAAAAATGCATGCATACTTATTAAAAAGGAAAAAGGGCCCTTCTAAAAGGGTGTAGGTTCTGTTATTTGACTTTAAATGTTTTACATCTGTGTATTAGAAGTTAATTTGGATTACATTCATCATACATAGGAATAACTGAGCAGTTGCTTCTTGGGAAACAAAATACATGCAGTAAATGCAATTTTAAACATACAATGTGTTCAGGGAAGATTTACTGCAGCAGGTTGGAGCATCTCTTCTCTTTCCAATAACACCTTGTGCTGTGGCTGTTGTGATCTAGGTAACAGGAGGAGGGAACTGGCTTTTCAAGAAGAAAATGAGAAAGAAGATGAAACTGTGCTCTGAAAAAAATACATATCCAAACCAGAGGAAGTCCTTAAGAGAGCAGCAAGACTGATAAGGTGAGAAGCAAATACAACCTATGAAGACAGGCTGAAGAAAATGGAATTAGTTTGGAAAAGCCAAGTCTAACAGGAGATCGTAATAGCAGCCCTCAGTTATGTAGGTTAATAGAGGAGAGACATTGATTTATTGTGCACTAAGAGAGATGAAGGTTAGGAAGGCTTGCTAAATGTAGGCATGAGGAGCAATGGTTTAGGGCAGTGGTGGGCTCCTGCTCACTGGAGGTTCAAAATGGTGAGTGGGCTAATATTTATTTGGATTGGGTGTGGGCTCTTCACCAACACTTGGACAGGAGAGGCTCTTGGGGCTCCCTTGCCAAGCTGTGATGCAGACCACTTGGGCAGTTGGTGAAGACCAGCAAGTTGAGGCGGAGCATTTTGGAGCTGGGACTGCACATTTTGGAGCTGGGACTGATCAAGTAAAAACTCCCAGAGTGAATGTGAAGATGGACAGAAGATCCATTTCAAATCTGACTCCAAGACAATTGTTCAGTTTTCAGGGTCTCCTTGGCTAATTCCTCTTAGGCTCAGTGCTTTTTCTTACCCTCCTATCTTTGACCCACATACTGCCCCTGTCATCTAGTCTGGGAATAATATAGTATGGCTGTGGTAACCAACCTCCCCAGCAGTTGCAGCAAACAAACAGCTTGTACATGCTCCGGCTCTAGTTTCCAGTCACATATTGACCTGAACGTGCTCGGAGCAGTGCCTGAATGACTTTGGTAACAGACACAATCGTTAAAGCTGACAAACGATTTGTGAGTAGGAATAGAAGTAAATGTGTTGACTATATGGTTTGCTAAAAATATCCATCCCAGCTCTAGCTGTCATCACATCTCTCCTCTAATCCTGCAAGTAGCGTGTGAAGGGTTACCCTAATGCCCTCGCACTGATTCCTCACTCGGAGCACACAGAGCTGTGTGCCTGAGGAGCCGCAAGCAGATTGCCAAGCAAAGCCAAATTTGCTCCCCAGGCTTTATACAATCAGCTGCTGCTCCCACCGTTTTGTCATCAAGTCAGCCGCAGCCTTCCCCATATTATCAAGGAACATGCTGGAGCGACCCAAAGTGTCGTGCTTTCAATGGAGGCTTTCACTAGTAACCAGCAGTTATGTTATACCACATTAGAGATGACCCAGATGCCAAGTTCCCACTGAAATAATAAAAATACCACCCCAAAAAGGTATCAGTGAGGCAGCAACATTTATTATGCTTTGTTACGATGCCAAATTCCTATGCCAGAATTATGCCATGTGTGTGTTAGAAACTAAAATTTCCTGTTTGCAACCTCTTGTCAAAGGAAGCAACACCAAAAAAAGAGATACGTACATTTTCAATGCTTTACTGCTAACAGGAGTTCATCTGAGACATGTTGTTAACTACATCTGGGGAGGCAGCCTGTGACTTCGGGAGTAGGTTTTCCTGAAATACCTGTTTTCCCAGCACCATATTTCTTTCATTATGATGTCTTTTAAAAATGAAGTATGTCTTCTTAATACTATTTATATCTATGTAGCAAATGGATTCAAGGGACTCTTGTATGAATCTGAGAGAAAGATCTGACAGCTTTATTGCAAAGATGGTTGGAAAAGTATTTTTTGTATAGAGAGTCTGTTCTTCCTTCAAGGGCATCAGAAGTAAGCCTGAACAAGACCTTCAGTAAGGTTTACTGGAGCTGCACACCTGCAAGATCTGGCAAATACAAGAGTGTGGGTGCAGAGTGCTTTTTCTGTAGCTGCAGTGCATTTTCCATCCAAAGAGATAAAAAATTGGAAGACACACCTTCAACAGTGGGATGCTGATAAATGAAAACACAATTGAAATATAACTTATTGCAGAACCAGTGCTCCCTCAACCATCCTTCCCTCTGTATCTCTATCCCTCCCTTCTTCCTTTCTTCCCTTCCCCATATCTCCTTCTTTCTTTTCCCATGTCTCTCCTTCTCTCCTTCCTTTTCCCATGTCTCTCCTTCCTTCCTTCCTTCCTCCCTCCCTCCCTTCCTCCCTCCCTCCCTTAGGAAACACAACAGTTGCAAGGCTGCACCCATCTCTGCTCAGACTCAGGCAGTAGGGAGAGCCCCACTCAGTCTCCATGGCAAAGGAGGGGTTGATGCATCTGTTCTGAATGATGCTCCTGGTTCATGGCATACTCCACTGCCAAGTTATTTCATCCTTAATGACCACCTCCCTCTCTGCTTGTACATGCACAGGCCTGTCAATGTCTGTCTCTGCAGAGTCATTCTGCACCCCAACAGTGTTTGCTTTTGTGGCAAATGTTTTCCACATATCTCAGACACTAGATCAATGACTGCTCATCTTTTGGGAAATGCAACAGACAGCAGAAGAAAAACAAAAGTAAATATTTTCTGAATACTGGAGGGAGAAAACCCCGCATTGGCATTTCAACAGAATAGCCTATATTGCATACCACAAAACTGAGCTTTTAAGGCTCCAGTGGGAAATAAATGGGAAATGAATATCCAGATATTCTAGGCATCTCCAGAAGTCTCAGTCCATATAGAACTCTAGGGAGCTAATGGGGGAGAATCCTATTAAAGACATGGTAAAACTATTCTGTTTTTGACAGCTTTCCACTGTTTTGTTTTTTTTTTTCCCATTTTGTGGCTCATGTTACCACTGGCAGTTCAAGGTTGTTATAAAAATTTTCACTTGTTTCATTAATGGAAAGGAACACCACTTTATAGTGAAGCTGTATTTGTCACAGAGGTCCATGTCCAGCTCCCAAGGGGAAGGCCCTGTCAGTGGCAAAATCCTCATGAGCTCAGATTTGTTCAACTCATTGTGAGGAGAGAGGCAAGGTGAGTGCTGAGCTCTTGGACTTAGTCCTGGTAGCTCTTTTGCAGAGATCTGGCTCCCTTGTGATCTTAGGCAGAGAGAAGCAGAAACATGGCTGAAATTCACCTACATTGTGGTGGTCCTTTCACTGCAACCCCCAGTGACTTTTTATACTTCAGTTGTCTGAAGCCATAGACAGGAAAAATAAGTTATTCAAGTCTTTCTTGTCTCAGGGGTGACAATCATAGCAACATCAGAAAGTATCTACCTAGTGTTTCAGATAAAGGATGAAACCGGAGGTCGGATTGAGAAGTTGTTACACAGAAAGAGAGAAGCACACTCTCCCCTTACAAAGTAATTAATTCATACATTTTAATGGTACCATTTCACCTCTAATGCTTCTCCTAATAGCTCTAATCTCACTGATCTTGGGATGTTAAAGGACCTTACCTAGGCACAGACCTGCCAAGCCCCTTTGCCCCCATCCTGTCACAGACCTGGAAGCCCATGTGTATTGAGGGATGACCTGAAGCCCACCTTCTCCATGCAAAGCATGTGCCCGCTGCTGGAGGGGGATGAGGCGTTGCTAGTCAGTGATCAAGAACGTGATAGACATGAGGAGGTGAGAGGGAGCGTAGGAGGTGGGTGCCTCCATCACAGCCCTGGTGTGGGGAGGGAGGGAGGATTTAGGGCTTGCCTGTCCTGGTTTCAGTGCCCACTGCCAGCTCACTTTGTATTGGCACAATGTTTGCCGCTTGCCACCCCATATCCACTGGTGTCCTGACAGTGCAGCTCCATGCCACCTGATGAGAGGCATTGCACTTGGAGCCCCATATCAGTGGATATCACCTGCCACATGATGAATGGCTCCAAAACACTTGGCGGGGGAGAAATACTCTTCTTAGGGGCCTGGATTGATCTCTTCACTGTCCAGGGACTGGAATCTGATGGCCAATGTCCCGCTTGAATTAGGAACTGCCTGTGCATGGCCATTCCTCTATGCAGGGAGGCAGAGGAGCTTAGGTTGAGGCATGGGCTTGAGGCTTTAAAAAGGGAACTAAAATGAGTTTAGGACCCAGGAAATCAGACCTATGTGCAAAGGATATGTCCAGAAGGTCCTTACAGCCATTCTTTGCTGTTATCTGGTTTCCCAGGACACAGAGATGACAAAGGAGGAGCTGACACGACATTTACTTTTCTGAGTTCTGTCCGTCCCATGTTCTCATTTTTATTGCTTTGCCTTTGTGTGCAGCCTCTGCTGGCACTGGGATCCCACTCACTCCCTGCCCCGGGGGGAGAGAGGGGCATGTTTTCTTTAAACTTTCCGTCTCCTCTGTGACAGTTTCCATTAGTGGTTTGACACCCCTGTGCTTCTTCCATGAGGGCCTTGCCTTTACCCTGTCTTTAATCATGTTGTCATATGATAATAGGATCAAAAGGAAGAACACTGAGTCTTGCCTTTCTGGAGTGCTTTATGCTCACCCTAATAAACAGCTTGTGCTGGGGATTGTGCTGCAGCTGGCCTGCCCTCAGCCCCATCCTTTCTACGCCATACTTGTGCTGAACTTTAACCATGGGGCTGCCTGGCCTCAGCAGCCGTTCCCAGCCCAATAGCCCTCTGCTGTAAAGGACAGTCTGTGCTACTATTGTGCAAACCGAGTGAAACTGTTACAGAGCAGACAGCACACTGAAAAACATGATGGATTTTGCCTGCATTTCCATCCTATTCATGTGGAAAAGGGAGTTTGCACTTGCTGCCACTTAGCATGGGATCTCCTGGAAGTCCTGAAGCAGTGACAGTTGTTACCTGTCTGCTTTTATGCTGTGCAAGACACTTGCAGAAAACTGGCTTCCTCAGAAGTCACACTCCTGTGCCTGTGCAATAACTTCTGGAACTGCAGGAGCGGGTTTTCCCACCTCTGCAGCGGTGTGAGTGAGTCCATGAATGGAACGATCGTGTTACAGTAGCCTTGAGAGAGCTCTGTCAAGCCCAGGACCTCACTGAAGTATTTTCTGCACATAGTCAGAGAAGGGACCTACCTTAAAGACCTTGTGGTCCAGTTGGAAAAACAGTTGATGCTCACACCATCACATTAAAATTAAGAAGTGAGGCACTCATAGTGTTTGTGATTCACTCCCATGTGTAAAGTTCAGCCTGTATCTTCTGAGCTGCTGTGCAGTGCCTTGCCCACAGTGGTGACATGAAAAAATGTGCAGTTTTGATTAAAAAATGTCCAATTAAGAAACTCCACCTCAGTTAGCACTGTTTGCTGTGGCACGGATTCATACTGAAGCCATTGGATCCAAGATTAGGTCTAAGAGCTTGTTATTATCACTGGCTTTTCCTATTGCAACTACCAGTAACTGCTGCTAAAACAGCAATTGTCACCTTCTTTCTAGGAAAATTACTAGTTTAAATAGTTAAATAACTCTTTAGTTTTGCACATTAAAACCTGTTTCCCAAATTCCTAGCTACTCAGTTTTTGTGAAGCCTCTTCAGTTTCTCTGTCTGAAATGAGGACATCAGAAGTGGACATAGTTCCAAATATGTAGCACTTTCACCTTCATTCTCTTGGATGAGAAAGGAAAAGCCTCCCTTGCTGTTTTTGCCAGTCCTACAATGGGAACAGACTTTCAGTTCATTACATATCTCACTATTAAGTCTTTTATGGAGTTATTTCTTCTCTAGATTGAGGGTTTCTTCCCAATATCCGCTACTGTAATAGACTTAGTCTGCTTCCTTAAATAATTTTCTGCTATTTCTAAACTTTAATTTAGATGTAGCTAGTTTACATACACGCTGATCTTTATCTGTTTTCACTTCTCTTCTAAAACACTGGGGTTTTTTAAGCAGTAGAACCTTCTCTGTTGACTGCAACTTCTGAAGCCAATACCTTAAGTCGTTCCTTATTATTTTTAACAATCTTCTGTTTCAATTCTTTGTCAAAGTCAACTGGGCTCATAACCACTGTCAATGTTGAGAAATGTTCCCTTTAAAGTATCAAGTATCTTTTTTTTTTTTACTTTGTGTTGTTTGCATAAAACAAGGGTAACCAAATCACTGTTGCTTGTGTCTAAACAATCTCTCCAGTTGCCAGTTTTCCTGTATCTGTCAAGAATAGCTCCAGAAAAAAATTTTCCCTGTTAAATGAATCACTCTTTGAGTTAGAAAATTGCCCCTTAAAAATGCAAAGGCTGATATAGAATCACTTTCCTGAGAACTTTGCTCTGTTGCATTCAAATTTTCTCATATGTTCATGTGCTACAGACAGGTACTTACAAAGCTGATTTTCCTGTCCCGTGTTCAAATTGAGTCACCAAATAGCTCCCCTTGTGCTTTATTTCTTATCATTTAAGATCAAGGGTTCATTGGTGTGGAAAATGACATTTTGTCAAATACAGGATGACTCTTTTCCCATTTCCTTTTGTCTATTCTAGCATTTCTAATGAGGTTATAATACTTAATTATATTAACATTTCAAGCATATGAGTCTTCCCATAAATTTCTAATACTACCAACTAGTTTTATGCCTAGAAATGATCAGTTTAAACTTACTTTCTTACGGCAACTCCGTTAAAGTGTGGACAATCTCTAAAGCACCCATGTATTCTAAAGTGTGTATTTCCGTAGGGTTTTCATTCCAGTTCTGCACCCTCAGGAGATACCCAGACAGGGGCCAGCATGTGAGAATTCACCCACACGTAACCTTCTAGCTTTTGGAAATTCAACCTTCATGACGTTTATCATGAGTGACGCAGCAATGATCACATCAGAACCAGAGATCTATATAGTGATTTCCAAGCTGCTTTCATGTGATGAGCCCTTAGTGGCATAGAGAGCTTTTGCTCAGCCTGCTTTTATGTGTGTAGGCTTTCCATGGTCCCTCAGATAACATCAAGCTGCCTTTCAATGCTGAAGACAGGGTCATTTAGAATCATCCAGATAATAGAAATAATGTCTGGTGTGAGCCAGAGTGATTAGAATTGGCAGCAGCTCACTGGTAAAGAAAGTAAAAGAATACTACAGATAGTATTTGCTGAAATAAAACCAAGGGGATTAGAGTTGACAGAAAACCTTGTTTTGCTTTGAGACTATGTTATCTGCTAGGAGCATTCATTAGCAACATGTTCTAAAATAAATAAATGGCTCTTCACTAACAAGACATTGGGTAGAGATAAAGCATGTGTGGCACTCTATCAAATCCACAGGCAAAGTCGAGTTCCCTGGTCCATTTTTTGCTTCTCTTTGTTTGTTCCTTTCACTGCCTGGAAAGCCTGTTCCTCCAGGGACACATCCCGCACTTGCAGTCACTTCAGTACAGAAGATCATGGTGCCACTATCTTTCCTATTCCTTTTTCCCTATCCCTGTGTTGTTTTTTTATCTTTTTTTTTTTTTTTTCAAGTTTTATTTGAACATGTAAAAGGAAACTCATCCTCCTAAATCAATGGCTGTCTTGGAAAGAGCTGAAACAGAAGGAATATCACTCAAAGTCCCCTGAGCCCCTGTGAGCTGCAGTCTGGCTGTCAGCATCCTGGCAGATTTATGAGGATGGTTGTGACCGGCTTGAAAGGGCAGAGGGGGAAGAAGAGATCCCAACCCATTAGTAATTCCCTGCAGGAAAGTGACAGAGCTGATGACATGCATGGAGGACACATTGCAGAAGATGAGCTGGGGGAGACATTCCCATGCAAGAGTGATTTCAGGTCACTCCTGGCTCCAAGATTGCTTTCCACTAATGATCTATTTCTAGGCCTCCCATCCTTTAGCTTGTGATCTGTTTTGTCACAATTTGGGCCAGATCTTGTGCTTTTTTTCCCTCTAGAGGAAAAGAATCCCATGGAGGTCAGTAAGTTTTGTGGACATAAGGACTGCAGGTCATGGATGAATGAAGAACAGAGTCCAGAACCAAATGAGAGTCCAGAGCCTGCAACAGGATCATGGGTACTGTAGTGGATCATCACACCACCCTGTGATGGTGTAGATGTCACCTTCATCACAGCAGGCAGCCTGACCTCAGAAGGAAACACCAGAAGAAGGGTAAGTGACCTGAGACAGATAAAACAAATGCCAGTCTTTCCAAGATGTCAAACATTTTGTTGCACTCTTCTATCAAAAGAATTATTTGTTCTCTTTAATTTTTCAACTTCTTTATGACAAGAATATGTTTTCAAGGTAGGTTTGTATCTGATGTTTTTTCAGTATTTACTCAGATACCTAGTATGATGACAACAATGAGGGCTGTTTCCACTGAAACTGCAGATAGAATTGGCTAGAATTGCCTGAATGTATTGTCAGACTGTCAATGTCACACTCACACTTGGAGTTGTTGTTTACATAAGTAGTTGCCTTAACTACCAGGAGATAAAGATGTTTAGAAGTGACATGATTATAAGGAGAAAAATAAGGAAATAAAAATGGACACAAGCCAGGGAAGATCAGTGCAGGAAGCTGCAAAGGAGGAAAAAGACCTCAATATGTTTCTTATTTAAATAGTCAAAACTAGAAGAAAAATTATTTTTGTGGGATACCGAGGTCCATTTTGAGGATGTGTAATAATTAGAACAGTTTATTAAATAGAAGCCCCTTATTTAGAATGAATCTTTGACCAGCTTCTGATCAACACATCACATTGTTTATTGTACACATTTGTCATGCTATTACACTTCAGTGGTTCTGCTTTGGTGCTGTGGCTTATTTCAGTTATCCTAATTAAAATGCTTATCTGGCATTATCTATCAAGAGAGAGAAGCAGTAGATTACTGATCATCTCTAACAATCATGGGTTGAAAATGCATAGATGTAATATTAGCAGACGGAAATCGTAACAAACCCTAAGTAGGAGAGCCTGTACCAAAGTTGGTGACAGGTAGAGAGGTCTTTGGAGGGATATTCCTTTCTTTGCACATAGAGAGGATAGAGGTGTTTCAATAGCCAGCTAGATCACACTTCTCACTGATTGTGGTGACGTGGTGAGGTGAGGGTCCTGTCATTTGCTGCTGTACAAACACAGAACAAAAAGGACATCCTTGCAGAAACCTTTTTGGTAAAGCAAA
The DNA here is from genome assembly GCA_033124195.1 of Coracias cyanogaster. Taxonomy (NCBI): domain Eukaryota; kingdom Metazoa; phylum Chordata; class Aves; order Coraciiformes; family Coraciidae; genus Coracias; species Coracias cyanogaster. Next base: position 189,179 of record JAVSBS010002356.1, on the reverse strand, counting down.
CAGAGCTCCTCCTACCCTGAGGCAGTGGGAGGTGCCAACTTCAAAAATGCTGGTCTGTCTTCAAGTGCCCAAGGGAATATGAGCACCTACATAACCTGGGTACCACTGGGCTACATAGACACCCCTTTCTGAGCTCTACATTAGTGCTGTTCAGATAGTTTGGCCTCTTTTAATGTGTCCTCAAATATCACTTGTCACAAGGTTCAAACTTCTGGAGGATTTGCCTTGTGACTGCAATGAGAAGAGCAAAAAAGGACTTTGGGATCAAATCCTATAGCCATTTTCACAAGGGAATATCAGGGTTATTCAATTGGTTCTAGCAGAATTGCTTGGGGTTTGCATGTAGAGTTTGTAGTTAGAGCAGGCCCTTTGTGATCTGGATAGGAGTAGTTATAACTATCTGCTTGAGTACAATTGTCATTAGTGCACTTCTGGCTCCAAAGGGGAGTGCAGGACTGCAAACAAACAGGATACTTTTGGGTTCACAGATTCTGCTAGTCATGATTTTGCTATGATTTCTTCTTTATAATACAATGGCAGAAGCCCTGGGTGAGTTGCACTAGTGGATGTTGTAATGCCAGATGATGTGCCCAAGGGCATTGCAGATCCATCGCAGCTAGCTTTAAAACAGCTAGCTTTCCAGGACAGTTTAGCCATACCATGGAGTGGTAAAACACACATCAAATCACCATGCATTTTTTGCAAACAAATATAGACTGTGAAAGGAAGCAAGAGATTGGCCAAAGTTATGGCAGGGAGGAATGAGGAAATCCTGAAGTCTATTAAGTAAAGTGGTTTGGTAACATGATGATACCAAGGCTGGAGGATGAAGAGTGACTATTGTTTATTCACTGGAGCTCCTACCAAACCCACCATCCGTATGTCTTCTGCCTATCCCTTTGTCTTGTCCATTTAGTCAGTACATTTTCCAGGCTGAGAGGACTAAGGCAAGCAGCCTCATGAGCAATGGTTGAGGGTGGATGCAAGGTGCCAGCCCTGTCAGGATGGGACAGTGCTGCCTCCGCGCAGGGGGACCCTGCTCTGCCTTGGCTGGAGACATACAGGACTGCTGCTGACAGTGATGGAGGCTGGTGCTGGTGGGATGAGTCTCTTTTCTGCTCTGAAGTCTAGCAGAGAACTTAAAATTATGCCAGGCATTTTTCCATCCATAAATGAATAATGGCACCAGAAATGCCCTGTCAGTCCTGGTCTCCTGCATACCTCCTGGCTGGAAACAGAAAACTAGCTGGGTCCTGTGAGGCAATTCTCTATGCAATTGAGATGCAGCTGCCAGGCTATGAGGTCTGAGAAGTGCTGCATGCTTTTTTTAAGCCTGCAGGCGGTTCTGTTGACTGACGCTGACTGAATGCTTTTCAGGAATGCTGACATATTTTCATGTTATCACTTTTCATGCAAACTTTTCCCCAAGAGCCTGCTTCTCATTGCTCCGTGTCACATCAGAGGAGAAGGAAAGACAGGAGAGCTGTCAAGGCACATCAGTAGTTGTTGTGTTTGTACTAGAAGGTACATGCATAACGAAGGATAGTATTTTCTGGCTGCAGAAGGTTGCAGTAGCCCAGTATGAGATGCCTGTGAGTGTATCTGCTATAGCTGTGACAAGAGGGGATTTGTCTTGGGATACAGAGCCTTTTTTGCATCTGATCCCTTGTGCAAATTAGGACAAATTTGGCAGGAATTGAAAGTCCATATCATCTGGTGACCCAAATGAGTAGTTCCAGATGGACCGGGGCCCTCATCACAGTTGGTGCCCTTATTGACTAAAAGACCAAGGCTGAATGAGAAACTCACCATGGAGAAGGTCTGAGTACCTTGCTTAGCTTGTCCCTTGTGGATGGAGAATTTTAATTCCTCAGCTTTATCAATGTGCTGCATTATAAAATGGACATGTCAACACTGAAGAGAAAGGCAACAACATTTATGTGAGAGTGAACTTATTCCTTCCCTAGACTCTTCCTACCTTGGCAGTCCTTGTCTAGCCCTGCCACTTTGCAGGCTACCAAACATCTGTGAGACTGCTGGGGGCATCTTTTCTCACAGGTAACACCTATAGCTCTTCCCCATGCATCTAACCTGCAAGAAAAGGCCATGCAGTCCTCTGCCTCCTGAGGAAGGCAGAGTCTGTAGCTGGAGATCTTGGGCATCTGCACCTCACCTTGGGTCAAGGGCTAGAAGAAATATTTTCCCTTTTGAGAGTCTTACTGGGACACCTGAGCTGGAAGTGAAAGTTGGAAATATCTGTCCGCGTATCCAGAATTTCCCTATCAAGACAAAAAGCAGCAGGCCTCCATGATAGCCTGGTGTGCCTGAATGGTGACTGTGAGTTTTTTTCCTCCGTCTTATCAATGCTCTTTGTTAACAGGTAAAAACATGGTCCTCAGGACTAGGCCTTTGTTGAAAAATTCAGCTCAGTTTGGAAGGAAAGCCTTGGGGAGCCCCCAGCCCTTGGCAGTCCCTAACAAATGTTGTAAAGGTCTGATCTTTTCCTCTGTGATCTGCTCTTTCCTTTCCTGACCTGAAGTGACTGGCAGTGCTGGGAGGAAAAAAACGGAGTGGAAAGCTTCTGAAGTCAGTCATCTCAAGCACTGCAAAGTACTCTTGCAAGGCCTTGTTATAATCATTGCTTGCTTCCTCCATATGTCTGGCCATCCAAAAGGTTTAAGGAGTAACTGATCTGATAGCCTGTATGTGCCATTGATTTGTTAAGCTGAAGGTTTTTTTTTTTTTAAATCCTATTAACAATAGCATTTGCAGAAGGAATGCAGATTAACCAGGTCTAATTGTATATCATTTGCATGAAGAATGAATTAAAAAGCAGCTTTGCAACACATTGACTCAGGATGTTATTGAGCCATTGAAGTCTCATGGCTGTGAGGATTGGAGCTATTTAATTAGTGGGGGTGGGGTGTGTGACTGGAGAGAAAATAGTGGAAAAGAGGTGTTTTAATCAATGAAGCAGAGAAATCACAACTGTTAGAAGATGTGAGATTATTCCTTTCAGGCAAATAACCCAACCAAATAAATCAAAGTCCAACTGTATGAGAACTTTGCTGAAAGAAAACCTGGTATTTGAATTGAAGTGAGACAGTCATTTAGGAGAGTTCCCAAAGGACCAGAGCTGTGTAGCCCTGCTCAGGGATTTCAACCAGTAGCTCCAGCTGGATTTTTTTATTTTTTTATTTTTTAGTTCCAGTTCATGCAGCTCAGATGACATCTGAGAAGCCAGAGGGGATGTTCCTGCTGTCTCCCTTGGGTCCCCAACTGATCCTGCAGCCAAGGGTGAGAGTGCGAGGCTGTCTGCCTGCAGCAGCTCTGCAGCTCAGCAGAGCAAACTTGCCACAGAGTCTGCAGGGCAGGAGCATTGGAGATCATCATCAGGCTCATGTGGTTGCTCCGAGCTGCAGCGTGGCAAAAATGGTGACAGAAGCATTTGAGAAAATGGGATGGGAGCTCTTAGTGCTGTCCTTACCTGTTACCAAGGCTATCAGAGTGATTAAGGCATCTTATTTTGCCTCTCTGAACTGTTGAAGTTTAGCTGCAGAAGGACTGTAAGCAGAACAGATAGGATCTCTCTGTGTGGCTTCAGGTAGGACTCAAATCTGGAACATTTTTGTCACATAAATAGCTCTGCTTTTCATCCCAGTTCTGCCTGATTGGCAGTAGAGCGCAGGCTCTGAGTACCTATAGCCTGTCACACAGAGGGAGATCTGAGGTCAGGTAACAGTGATGGTGACAGTATCTTCCACTTTCTCTTCCTCCAACAGATGCCACAGACTTCACCCAAACCCCTCTTGAATGTTTATGGTTCGATTTCAGTACCTGACACATGTTGGGTAACAGTTGCGCCATCTCAGTACTTTATTTCTCAAGGTAATATATGTTAACAATAATAAAATTAATAACAAGCACACATGGTTGACGCAGAGTGTAGAATATTTTAAGGTCACAAGATCTTAGTTGCAGGGAAAGTAACAGAATTCTAATCCCAGGGGAAAACAGGTAGGCCATTAAAAATGATGGATTAGTTATTCTCCTGTCATGGGCTTAAGATACGTGTTAATTGCGTACCCACACACTAAGTTTCTTGAGTACATTCTTGAAACTAGCATCTCGCTTTGCTTTTTGGAAGGTCTACTTCTAAAGGAAGTAAACCTATTTAGGAGGCTCTACTCTGAGATGCCAAGCTGTCTTATAGCATTTAACTGGAAGGGGCTAATTTGCTGGCACACCAAGGTGTGTCAGTCCAAGCCCTCAAATATTATATGCTGAAACGGAAGCAGACGCATGATAACTGGAACACATGCATATTGTGTGTGGGCTGCAAACCTTTATTATAATGCCACTATTCAATGGAATCAGAACATTTGAAATCATACTGAAAAAGCAGAGTTGGATTGAGGGCTGTTCTGCCCAAGGACAATAAAGAGACAATTCATTAAATTCCATGAGTGACACTTGTGTAAATACTACTAGCAACTATTGTAGATTAATTACTTTTTTATTTACTGCAATACCAATTGTGTAAGTTTAAACCATTGTTAGCCAATCCACAATTCAACTACCACATGAAACACAGTATTTAAGGTAAAAGGAAAGTGACATAGAATGAAAACTTCCTGCAGAAAACGTGTAGGTCTACAAACATAGACCATGAACCAAATCGTTTTGGTAATTATAAAATTATGTTGAAAAATAATACTGCTCCTGAGAGTTATCTTCAAGATAATGTTTCTCTCTCTTTGCTTCAGATCATGAGCTGTGAACCAGATGATGTTTTCTTAACTGGCAATATCAACAGAGAGAAGCTGCATGAATGTGTCTGATTTGTAGCATGGCCTTTACTGCTGATGTGGGGTGGATTTGAAACCACTTAACCTACAGTATTTCATGTAAGCCTAAAGGTTGAAATCAAGCAGGGAGGGAAAAGCTCAGCTGGAAGGATAGGATTTTTCTTTTATGAATCTGACAGCTCTCTTAAATCTTACAGCATTTTTTGACAGCACATGGTAGTAGCTGATTCTCAGTCTTACCTCTGTTTATATCTTATGTCTAGTGGGCTTGCACCGATACAGCCATCAGTCTGCATCTCTCACTCTTGAAAAGGAGGTTTGGGGTTTGCTATCACAAAGCCAGGGAGCTGTGGGGAAGCAGGACTGGAAGAACCCCAAGAAGCTGTGGAGCCTGCCTTCCTGCTCTGGGTATGGTCCAAAGGAATGTCAGCCTTGACAGGTATCTATGGTTTGAAAAAGATGACAGAGCAGGAGGTTAAAAACCAAAGTAACCTAGTATACACTTATCATTTAAAAGCTTCCCTAAATATTAAGTCTCGGTCTAGGTTGAAAAATGAGCCAGCTTCTTCTTGTTCTGCCTCATTGGAGGAGGAGAAAAATAGACTACTGTCTGCTATAAACAACTTTTTGCATATCAGAAGATGGTGATTTGAACAAAACAGACTCAATTCTTTTGTTACTCAGTAGGTTGTGTTTGCTAAACTATTACCTTCCTACCTTGCTGTTCCTCTGCATTCGTTCCATTTTGTCTTCACACGCTGTAAAGTGTCATTCCTCCAGCTGTGGCCTCCACTGCACCAGGCGGAAGGTGATGATCATAGGATTGTAGAATGCATTGGGTTGGAAGGGACCTTTAAAGGTCAGCTGTTTCAGCTCCCTTGCAGAAAGCATACACTGTGTTGTGTACATGACGCCCCACTCGAATGAGACCCATCCTTCTTCTGGTACCACCCTCCTCTCGACTCATGCTTGGGCTGTTGGCCACACTGCAATTCTGCTTCCCTCTCAGGGCAGCACTTGGCTTTGGCCCTTGCGATGTTAAGTTGATGGAGCCCGCTCCTCTGATTTCTTTTATTTTTTTTGAAATTCTAATTTTAATCCTGCAACACATTGGAGATCCTCCCAAATCTGAGGTTATTGAAATTTTTGAAGTGTATTCCATATCTCACTATTGAAGGAATTAACAGCATCCCAGAATAACCCCTTGAATGGTAGCTTTCTTTTCTCCCTTGGAGTTCCCTTGTAATTTGACAAGGACTATTGATTATAATTTTTCTGAGCAATGAAGAACCTGGGGAAGTCAGGCACTCAATTCTGGAGAGCAGCGCTCTTTCCAGCTGCTCCCTGTAATGCAAGAATAAACAGCTAGGCAAGCAAGCAAGACAGGCAGACATTTATGATAGATACCTGCCTCTCTCCCTCTGCAGTCATCATGGGGCATCCTAGAGATGTGTGCATGCAATCCGAAGCAAAGGATCCAGTTCCTCTCTTATGGTAACCTAAACATGAAATATTAAATATGAACAGTAGAGTCTCACCCTGATCTTTAAAAGAGTAAAATCCTTTGACATGTGAGCCTTAATTAGAGGCTTACGCCTAAGTTATGTAATGTATTGAAGAAACCCACATTTAGTGCAGGGATAAATGGTGATTTTTGGTGTTAGTATTTGTTTGCATCCATAACAGAGACATTTAAATGCTGATTTGTTTAAAATCTGAATGAAGCTTCAGTTATGCAGTTACTCAGGACATTTCCATAGAATATTATTCTTATGTGTACATTAAATGTCCTCCACATTAAATGCACATGCTAGTACAAACATGCACACTACTGTATATAAAAACTTCATCTTTTCTCTTGGGATAGTCTGTTACATCCTCTTTAATAATTGTTGTTGTTTTTGAACCATTTTTCTGTTTGGTTTTTCCCCCCCTATATACTGCCTTGTAAAAAACATCCATTATTTCTTAAATTTAGCCTTCCCTGTTAAAGAGGTGTATATTTTGCTAGCAAGCTGTGACTACCTTCCTGCCAGCAAGATATACTGCTCTCTGTGATATGAAGCAAACAGAAGAGCATCTAAATTGACACATGGGAATCTGAAAAGAAATAAACAGATTTTTTTTTCAAAAGAATACTGAAAATACATCTCACCTTCAATATTGTAAGAAATTTTTTTAGGTGCTAGCTACTATTAACAAATGCTCGTTTCACTTGGGCATGACACAAACAGAGAAACAAGGCTGAAGTGCACAGTTAATTAAAGGCAAAGTGAAATGTTGATAAATGGTTCACGCAAAGCTGAGAGTCTCCTGTGCAGGACAGACTCTTAACGCTTGGGCCATGCTTTGTACACACCATTTGAGTCTGCACCAGCTATAACAAAAAATCTGTACACCTATGTTATTTTTCATTTAGAGCTTATACCAGCAATAATGACCTTGGTATGGAACATTTTCTGGGGATTAATGACAAAGTGGGGTTAATGGTCCTTGACTGTACCTTGAGCCATCAATGCCTCTCAAATGGTTATTAATCCCCAGGGGTAAGACTGCACCTTCATAGGGAATTTTAGATATTATTTTAATCAATACAGGTTTACATGCACTGACAGCTGAATGCATCGCTCATAAATTCTGCTATTACCATGTAAATAATTCTAAATATTAAGTAGCAATGTTCTGATATATATTATGTGTTCACCTAAAGGCCCAGTGTTCTCCATTAAACTTGATTTCCATTTTTAAAAACGCTTTTATCTTCCTCTCTCATGTAAACAGAAGCGGCGTCACGAAACCTTGTGCAGAGGTTTGTCAAAGTTTGGCCACAAACACTGAGCTATAGACCAGCACAGGGGTTGCCATTCTGCCTTTCCTTTCCTTTCCTAACCATTTGTTGCAGTGTATTTTATTTGATACTTGCGACTTCATCTTTTTGAGAACTCTATAATATTCAGGTATCAATACTGTGCATCTCGGAAGGACAGTTGCAGATGACATGCATTTTTTCTATAATGTCTTCTGCCTATCACTGCATCCATTCCTTTAACAGCACAAAGACCACCTCAAGATTTTAAACTAGCAATAGTTGTTAAAATGACATTTTGCTTTTTCTGACATAGGGAAAAAAGAAGACTACTATTTGCTTTATTTTCTAGAAAAATATGACAAAATCTTTGCAGGTTGTGAAGAGAGGTGATGGGGAGTAGAGCAAAGGGAATGACATTATGCACTGAATTTTAGACTCTTATTGCATGTGTGATAGTGGTGATGGGAAGGCAAGGGTCACTAGATTTTGAGCTGACCTCTGAAAAACACTTCAGCTCTCCCTCCCTTACGTGGCTGTGCTTTGGTTCCTTAGGAGCCTGTAAGCATCCTTGACTCTGGAGAGGTTGCACTGGATTGCTCCTTACCACCAACAAAGAGCACCTGGGCAGGTGGGGTACACCTCCTCCTGCCTTCAGAATTAAAGGGCCACAAAAAGTAATTGATGTCATGGAGGAGTCACACCTGTGTTTATGTGAAGTAGCTCAACTTCGTAAAACCTGTGAGGTTCGCCAACAGGCTCCCCTTTCAGAAGAATGGGCTACCTCATGACAAGTATATAAGATACATACCTCAGATGTGTGAACATATTTGTACTCACATCTACAGCAACCATTGAGCAGCAATTTCTCCTCTGTCCAGCTGCTTATAGAGGACCAAATCCTCACCTGATTTCAGTAAGCAGCTAGAATTTTTGTAAGTGGATATGTGGTCCACAGTCTCCGATTTTCATGTTATGAAGTTTTATGACTTTGAATTCTAGTAAAACAAGTATGGCTGCTCCAAACTGCTTGTTGTGATAGCATAAGCAGGTTATGAGAAAAAGCACTTTGTAGCCCATTTCGGTACAAAAGTATGGCTAGGCTATTGGTCAGTAATGTGTATGTGTCTTTGTATTGCTTTTGTATTTGTGCAATGATAAATACTTGAGATTTGTTGATAAATGCCTTCATTTTCCAGACCCAATTATCGTGATTCAATTAATCAGATTTTCTACTAGCATATTACATGGAGAATGCAGCCCCTGCATTCAGACACACAAATGATTGAAAATAACTTCCTCATTTGAGATCCATGTGTCAGTATCTGTCAAACTGTCGACTAATTTTAAATTTTAATTAGCTGCAATTGTTTTTAGGCTTTCAATGCTTTCATTCCAGACAGAGCTCGGACTTTCTCCAGCTTTTGGCTGCAGATTCCCTCTGTACCCTGTTCTCTCCAGCACTACCCATCTCGGTGTAACCATAGCAGGATCTGACCCATATGTGCAAGGAAACAGTCAAATGTGCAGTGACCCAAGAAAACAGGAGGTGGAAATTTTACCAGCAGTAAAACAGGAAGCAGGGGAACATGCTGGGAGCACAGTGAGTGGACCTGTAATGGAGAGTGTCCCATCAGATTCCCCTGGGTTTCCTGGTTCTGGATCAACAGCGGCCGTGGCTGAGCCACTGGGCATCCCTGTGTGTCTGACCAGCTGCTGAAGTGTGATGCTGCCAGGACACCTTCCCTGAAGGTGTGGCCACCTCTGAGCAGTTCACCTGCCTGGGAACAGCACAAAGCCCCTGTGACCCACTGGCTGGAGACTGAGAGCAGGTGAAGATCATTGTAGCAAGCAGGGCATCTCTGAGGGAAATGTCTCCGAAATGCTTTGCTGCAGGTGTGAAACATGCACCCATCCAGTGGCAAATTTTCAAGGGAGGTCATGGATGTCCATCATTGTAGTCATGTTCACAGACAACCTCTTGTAAAGTTAAAATCTTAATCCTGGCTTTACCTCAGCAAAGAGTGTCTAACGTGCATTTTGTGTGTTAGCAAGCAGCCTTGCTATTAATGTGATTGAGTTTTAATAGCACCGGCTTTCATGTGACAACAGTGACCTTGAAGTAACAATAACCTTGCAAGCACATAATGCCATTTATCACTGCATAGCTCCTTTCATTTGGAGATCTGAAGCTGCCTTACAAAGATAGGCATTTGCAGCACTGACACAGGGAAGCCCTAATCCCTTACTGGGACACTGTGATTGTATCACAATGCAAATGATTACCACCATACACTCTCCATATTGGTAGATTTTGATGTCTTTTGTTGAGGAAATGATCTAATTAATATTTTTCATAGTTTCCATCTTTAATCCCTGCTATTATCTTTTACTGGTATCTATCCATCTGTTTTCCTAAGCATTTGCATTCTCTCTTTCATTATGTGTATAAACAGTCCCCTTTCTAAAAAAGTGAGGTGTATTGCTTATTTTTTATATCAAATTATTTGATATTTGCTTGTGGAAAAGGCAAGCAAAAGGCAGATTCTCATTTGGTGTATAAATAAAGGTAGCCGTTAGATTCTACCTTCACGTAGTTTACAGTTGAAACTAGTGTTCAATTTACATGCAACCAAGTGAATTACTGTGTAGTAGCTCTGTATCAGGGAAAGATTTGCCATGTCCAGATTTACACCAACTTAACTTACAGTGAGACAAAGATAATTTAATTTATTTCTTTTCCAAACCCTATTGAACACTTACTAAGGCTCGTACAGCCATTCTGGAGACAGCCTTACTGCAAACCCATGACCTTTATAAAAGCTACCCTATATTTTATTTCCCTTTAGTTTATGGATACTAGATTCCCATTATTTTATTATTCAGCTCCATCATGCTGATCACTCACCTGCATCCATCTTTGTGGCAGCAGCAACCTTGACACTCATGACAGCCAGAGGCCAAGGACTTCCTCAGATTAAATACATGCGTCCCCATGGTGAACCCAAGATGAATGCACATTGTATGTTGCAGATGTTCGTGGCAGCCTTGGCAGCCCCAGAGCACTGGCAGTGGGAGAGTGGGAGCAGAGGGGGCTCAGGCTCTGTGAGGGTGTGCTCAATGCCCAGTGGTACGTGGTGCAGGAGAAGCACATGGTTCAGTGTGCCCAGGAAGGAGGCACCTGCCTTCTGCAGTGGCCACCCTTGGTTAACTCCAACTGGATTGTGATTAGCACCTCAGTTCATGCAGGATCTGAATCTCAGGCAGGTGGCTGGGAGTGGGGATTAAAAAATATTTTATCTTTTTTTTTTTTCCCCTAACTGCGTCTGTGATGTTGAACTGTGTTAATGCAGAGCAGGTGATCAAGCGGTTATGTGGCACACATGCTCCAATATATCACTTCCAATTATCACTTCTAATTTACAGTTTCTGGCAGCATTTATTTATTCTTGCTCAAGGATTTCTGTTAACACCTTGTGAATACAGAAGGCCTCCTTTTCAGAGACAACTGAAAGGAATCTAATGAAAACTAGGTGCCCTGATCCCTTTGGCAGCTTTGGACACCTGGTGTGGTTGTGCCTCTGGGTGCCCACTCAGGCACTTGCTCCTCTGGTGCAAGGAGCACAGAATGGGGCAGTTATGGTGCAACCTGCATTCATGGGGCAGTGGCTGATGCACAAAATGTAATTCAAATGCTGCTGAAACATGCCACTGTATCTTCTGCATGACTGACTCAGCCTGGCTCTCCAGCCCTGGCCATGGGCTGTGCCCAAGCCCTCACAATGTGGTGATGGTTATGGGAAGCAAGAGAGACTGTATCTCCCTCTCCACCTCTGCCTGCATCTGTGCTGTAACTCAGCTCCATGAATTGAGGTGTTGTTCCAGCTGTTGGGGTCTCCCAGCTCTTCCCAGGGCTCCCCTCCACTGGAGAGCCCTGGCTTATATACATTCATAGGCTCAAGAGACCTGTTTGAAGATGGCCTAGCCTGAGCCACAGGTGTTGGGTGCACAGTGCTACTAGAGACCAGCTGTCCTTGCCTGGCCCTTGGTCCCCAGAAAACCACTATCCTGTCTGTAGTGTAATATCCATTACAATATTACCACTGGGCATGCTCACAATAAGATGGAGTTTAATAGCTCCAGTCATTTGTCTTTCACAGCAAGCTGCACATCCGAAACAGGGTGATTAGAGCAGGGCCGAGCGTAACCAAGGGCCAAGGAAGAGTTGCCTTGTTTCAGAGGATACCCACATGAAAGGGAGCTTTTACAATGCGGGTACAGTAAGATTTGCATGGCTATGCTTAATCTGACAGTTATTTATTGCACTGGGTTAGATAAAAACCTCCATGCAGAAAGGAATAGCAGTCTGAACTCAGTATGTGCCAAAATCCACAGATGGCCCTTTTCTCTGACACGTGAGCTTGAGAAGAACAAGAAAGACCTTCAGTGCCTGTGGGATTGCAGAGCCCATACCTGCTCTAATAGCTGCTCCTCATGTCCAGCTCTTGCAGCCTCAACTGGGTGGGCAAACAGGATGGGGAACTTAAATGGTGGCAGAGAGGAGACCAGGAGTCACCCAATCCACAGTAGTGGGATCAGCTCCTTGGAGAGAGCTGGAGGGTAGATATGAGCAGTAAATCAAGGAGCTGGGGAGCGAACTACAACAAAACACATGTGTTTCTCCACCCTGATAACACAACCTCCCTTCAACGCATTCTCCAGCGTGGATCGCATAGCCAAGAGCTGGAGGTGGCAAAAGACTTCAGATGACAGGAAAATAGCTGTGGAGTCAGTTGTGCCAGGAGGTGGGGTTTGGAGCCATCACTGAACTTGAATTCAATTCATCTGCACATATTTTTTTATAGAAGAAGATTCCCTGTGATCTTTTTGAAAGAGACATTTGAGTTTTCAGTTGGAAACAATGCTTTAAGAGATTCCATAACATGGAATTGCCATTGCCCATAGCCTAAAGACAGTTTTGTCTGTTTTCTTTAATTTTCTCAGAAAATGGAAAATTTTAATTTTTGAGCAGCATAAAATAATTATTTTTAAGGTAGTGAACTGGTGTCCCAATTACTTAGCTGTAAAAGCCCAGCTGGGGCTGAGGGACAGTTTCTGAAAATGAGTGTTGGTCCTCACAGGCTTAGCAGGAAGAGAGATTAATCCTTCTGCTAGAGGGAAAAAGAGGACACTGGAAGCTAAAATTGGCAGGAGACTCTAAAACACTCAAAGGATTTCATATATCTAATTTCATATATATGCCTCTCATTTACACAGGGGCTTATCAAAATAAGCAGAGGCACTTCCCTTTGAAGAACAACAATGGAGAGAGCTTCATTGTTCCTTGACTAGAAACTGCCACCGCTTGGACTGAGGCATGCTCCTGTCAAGAGCTCCGCTTGCGTTGTGGAGAGAGGCACAGACAACACCAAAGGTAATGTTCACTCTGGAGTCAATGGCCTTGGCACTCACTTAAGCCAATCAACCTGCCTTCAACTCTGCTTCTCTTCTAGGCATGGGGGTGTCAAGTGAGCAGAAATTTCTGCATCTGGATAGTCAAACTAGTCAGATTAACACCTTTCTTAGTAAAATAGAGTATTCTGAGATTAATCCCTGAAAAACAAAATTTCTATTCCAAAGAGGTTAAGAATTTAAATTTCTCTAAGAAACCAAGTCACAGGCAAGAGGACCTAAAACTGCAAAACAGGTAATGAATGTGAAAGACATGACAATGTGAAAGGTAGAGGATAACCAGCAGGTGGAATTAACCATGAACATTTGGCTCTCTTTCTTCTCCACAGGCAATTGCATGCACACAGTAACATTTGGCAAGCCCAAATGCTGATGCTAAATGACATACCAGATGTTCCCAGCAGCCTACGAACACTCTCTTCAGCCCTTACTGCCAACACAGCAGGCAGTTCTCCTTGTGCAGTGTCCCAGGAAATGGTACCTAATCGATATGTTGAGAAGTGTCATGGCTTTTCATCCAAAGACAAAGTTCTTCCTCTCCAAATGCCCAAAGCATTATTCACTGATGTGTGATCATGCACTTTGCAGATCTCAGCTGCATTGTTCATAAGTGAACCTCATGTTTAAACACAGACAATAAGCTTACCACACAGACAACTAAGCTTTGAGTAAAATGCAGTTATTCTGCCAATATCTGACATCAGATAAGCACAGCTTGTTTTATCCAGCTTTGTGTGAAAAATGTACCAAACAGCCAGCTTTGCATGATGTTTGCAAAACCAACATTAACAAGTCTGTGTTTGCCCCAAAGCTTCTGAGGCTGTCAGGATCACACGTACAATGCTTTGAGACAAGGAGTTATGCAAGTGTGTAGTATGCAAGAAACTACCAGGAGGGAATGTGGATCTCCAGGCTGTATTTCCAAAACACAATTTCTTATTCATAACAATAACATAAGCCTTCCTGATTCAGCATGTTGTTGCTCAAACACATGGTTTGGTTCTCTTGTTAGACAGAGTAAACCACATACAGTATCATCTCAAAGCCACAGGAGAATAATAAAGTTGTCCTAGATTTATCTTTGTAATATTGCATATTGCCTGAGTATTAAATGTGCGGGGGACAACCATATATATAACCATATATTGCAACATATAGCTATACTGTGGACTTCATGTTGTTTAATTAAAAAAAAAAAATCTGTCAAGATCCATTTAGCCCAAAACAGAGAAGAAGAAAAGAAAGAAAAAATGTTCAGTCTATTGTATTTTCAAAGCATTTACCCTTTCAAAACTGAATGTCATGAGCAGGGAATGTTTCCAGCGATCAATACTTGGATGGGAGGAAGCTTTCCAGCACTGCTGAGTGGCTTTCATAGCAGCTGTGATCAAGATGGTTTGGAGGGTTTGTTGTTGTGTTTTTTCATTTTATTTCCTTGCTCTGTAATACTCATTGATTTAAATATTAATGTAGACCTGATGTTCATCTTGTCTTTATAATATTTTGCACAGAATGAGTTTTTCTCCCAATAAAATGAACAGCTCATGAGAATGCAGAAGGGGATATCCTGACTGTTATTGGTTTCCTTTTAATTAAGAAAAAAGGTAAAGACAAGAAAGAGTTCACCGGGCTCACTCAAGTCAAAAGGACCATTTAGTAACCTGTATGATTTGGAAAAGAGGTTCAGATGGCCAGTGAATAGAGGACGCTGGGCCCTGAGGTGCCTGCTGCTGCTCAGCAGGGATGGGTTCAGCCCAGGGCTTGCATGTGGCTGAAGTTGCAGTATGGTCAGCTCAGGCCAAGCCTGTGAAAACTACTGGAGGCCACTGAGGCCAGTGACATGACCTGGCCACCCCACGCAAGGCCCAGCATCCCTTGGTGGTGACTGGGACCACAGTCACCTCTGCAGCATGCACTTGGACTGGCCTGGATGTGCAGCTGACGCGTTTCTCAACTGAGCTCCAGCACCTCAGAGGTAGGTACTGTGAATATAAATTGCACTCATTGGTAAGTCTTCTGGAAAGACACCGAGTGGCTTCCTGCTTGCTCCTCTTGATCTGACCATACTGCTGTTGTTCTGATGAGATCTCCATACTGATGCTTCATTTATGCTGAATACAAACAGTGGCACACAATGTGTGGTCCAAGGAGATCTGAGCAAGTGAGCACTGAATCAAATCTGGGATGGATTAGGGCCTGTTATGGGATGTACATTGATGTTACATTTGTGTTGCAGTGCTGTAACATTTGAATCATGATGTCGTGATATGCAAGATAAAGGCTGGGGGGCCCCTTTATAGTAAGATCTTTATGACTCTGGCACTGCATAGGGAAAAGCTGCAGAGATGAGAAGGAGCTGTGAGCGGGAAAGAAAAGCCATTAAATGAAAGCCCTTAGACTGGTGTTTACCATGAAAGAGTCATCAGATTGTGTCACGTATTTGTAAGGGAATTAGAGATGGGCTTGAACCACAACAACCAGTTTCAAATACCTTCACTCAAAGCAATATGGAGCCAGATTTATCGCTTAAACAGGGTTCTGCTTGGCTCTTCCCTCCTTTTCCTCTGTTTTGGCCTTGTGGAAAGCTTGCACTCTCTAAACAGCAATGAGGGAATCAGGTGTTAGAACAACAATCTCCAAACTCCCTGTTGGGTTTGAGCAGAGGTTTGCTGAGGAGCAGCCTGTGTCCCTGAGGGCAACCAGAGAATGGCTTCCAGTGCTGCAGTGGGGGCAAATGAGGGTGAGTTGAGGTTGTTCACCTCCTAGTGCCAGACTCATCAGTCACAGTCCTAGGTTTACAACCTTGCTGATTCCTGCTGTGCTGCTGTCTGGATGCAAAAGCCACCATCACCTCTTGTGATCCAGAAGGATGTGGTCTCTACTTGAGCTGTCCTGGTGTGAGCTGACGCAGATCCCTGTGTGTCACTGGACTGACCTTGGTACAAACTAGGTATAAAAAATGTGCAGCAAATTTGAGCTTAAAAGCCCAAGTCCACAAATGTAATAATTTGCCAGAATTCAACAAATTGTACTTTGGAATTTGTATTTTAGGAAAAACTATGAATAAGAAAGAGTTAATTCATTAAGTTTACTGTACTGGACTGTAATTATTTTTGCTTTTAATTTCTAACAGCTGTTATTTTATTCTGCCACTTATTCCAATAGTGGGACTGAATTTGTGTGGGGTTGATTTTTTAACAATGACCACGCTGCAGCGACGGTAGCCACATTGCAGCGTTGTACCGTTGCACAGTAGCAGCAACACTGTAGTTATTGGTGATCCCTGCTTGACATGCATTGGTTTTAAAGCAAAAGGGCAAAGTCCAGAAGACTTTTGTGCATCCTTGAGTGAACTGCTGATAACCAATCCAACAACGCTATTATTTGTACTTCGGCTCCATTTAGAGACCAAGTCAAGGGTCAGGTCAGAGTGTACTAATCAGGATACAGATACAGAACAAAGACAGCCCTTTCTCTCATCAGTTTGCACTCCAGAGGCTGTGTCCTGGGAGAGCTGGAATAGCTCTCTGGGCGCATGGATTTCAGCAAAATGGTGCCAATTTTCTGTAGATAAAGGTCTGGATGTTGGAAACGAGACATGTCAGGTGGATAAAACACACAGATACAAACTATGTGGCAGATGTGGGTTAGGTGGATAAGAAGGCAGTGCTGAGCAGAACGGCACACCATCCAGCTCATTACTTATTTGGCCAACACCAAGTGATGTTGAATAGATCCTTGATTTTCCAGACTACAGGGAATACCCCTATCTCATATGCAGGTATGTCTGGAGGACTCTCATCCTGGGAAGACTCAGCTTTGGGAACCGGCAGGAATCTTCTAATCCTCTGTTGTTCACTCTCTGGGGTTGTCATCTGTGTTGGCTCAAAGTGACTAAGTGGGATGAACTTAAAAGGCTACCAGTCCAAAGTGATGTTTGAGTTTAGTAATGTTTGCTGCCCCTTTGAACTTTGTAAGCAACTATGAAACACACAGGGTCAATGAGAGCTAGCTTCACATGGGGTTCTTTGTCTTCTTTTCTGGGTAGAGTTCATCTTCCCTGGCTTCTGATCCTCGTCTTTGATAGCATCCATCAATATCTGAAATGGAATCACTACTTTTGAAAGCATTCAGAAAAAAAAATGCATCCTTGCTATAGGTAGTACCTGGGCAACTCCCTACCAAGGAAGCTGCCTGATCCTTCAGACCAGCCAGTGAGCTGCCCTACCTGACTTCTAGCTGCCCTGCTACCCTGGCAAGTACTCACCTAACAAGCCCTGCCTCACCCTGTATCTGCACTGAATGCCTTCACCCTGTAATAACAAAGAACTCACAGCATTCTCTTAGTGCCCTCCCACTATCCTCTGTCACTCCACTGCAGCACCTCAACACTTCCCACTGTGCTGCCGTTGCTTTTGGTTATTATTACTGTACAGGCTGTTCTGTTCTTTCTCTGGTTGAGTCAGTGTTTCTCTATGTGGTGCTTTTTCTCTCTACCTTCCGCTCACTTTTGCCCTGCTTTCCTTCTCTCCCCATCTTATATGAAACATTTCCTGACTCATTGCTTTATGTTCCCTATTGTGCTCCATGCCATGAGTCACTGCACAGGAAAGCTCAGCTGTTTGCTCGGGATGTTCTGGAGGGCAGGGGCTGAGGTCTAGGGGAGTAGAAGAGGTTCCCAGTGGTTTTGAGGGACACAAGATCCATGTTCACTTTCATATCTTACCAGCTGATGCTCTTGAAAGCAGTCTATTGCTCTTGCTAGTTTGCTATTGCTGGTCTTCTTCCAGGAGTGGGACCATCCTGCCCCTCACTCCTCTGGGAGGAGCCATCCAGCACGGCACAACTAATGAACAAGGCTCAGCTTTAGCTTTCCGTTTTCAACCTCCTGTTTTTCTGCATCTATAAAATAACTTCAAATGGGAACTTTCCCATTCCTGTAGCTATGTGACACTGTGACTGTGGTGGTGGTAGGGAGGAAGGAGGCAACTCTCATTTCATTTGCTCATGGTTGGTCATAGTGCAGATGGTGGTAGTGGGAAGTCCCGGTATAAATCCCTGATTTCTCCAGTCAGGTGTGGTCTAAGAGGAAAAAAATGTGCCCCAGACCCAGCAGCACAGGAATTTGAATGTGGGATTCTGCAGCTCTGACCAGACTCTTCCCTATTCCTGATCCTGCAGACACTTGGAAAAGATATTGCTCTTGTTCCAGGGCAGATGGAAGACAAATGTTTGAAGCTGGTATGAAATGGTTCTCTCTAGCTATTAATGAGCAGAGGCTTGACTGTACCTGGTAAGAGTAGCTTTTATATGTGCTGGGAACAGCAGCCCTGAGCAGTGCCTGGGGTTTAGTTCTCTACTCTCTGCATCCTGCAGGAATCAGATTCCTGAATTGAGCCTATTCTCGTGGCTTCAAGGTTGCAGAGTGCCTACACACCTTACTATTTCTCCGCTGGAGAGGAAGAGGTGTCTTGGACAGAGAAGGGAGAAAGAGAAGATATAGAGGCAAAGACATTTCTGTTTTAAAGTCCATGACCTCAAATGTCAGTCACAATGTTCTCCCATACAGTTTGGCTAAATTTAGTGACA